>JAHNZQ020003147.1:1937151-1957713 GCA_019155205.2 Gracilaria vermiculophylla
GGGGGGGGGGGGGGGGGGGGGGGGGGGGGGGGGGGGGGGGGGGGGGGGGGGGGGGGGGGGGGGGGGGGGGGGGGCGCGGGGGGGGGGGCGGGGGGGGGGGCGGGCGCAGCGTCATGCAGATGCGGCGGCGGAGCGTTTTGAGGGCGCGGGGGGGCGTATGAGCGGGGGCGCTGCGCGCGCGCGCGCGCGTGAGCGATATACAGCGGGGCGTGCAGGTGTAGCGTGCGGGGCGCGGCGGTGTGAGAGGCGGGCGGGGTGCAGGTGTAGCGGGGGGGGTGCGTTTGATGACGGGGGCGGCGCGGGCGGGCGCAGCGTTGTGCGCGAGCGCGCGCGCGCGCGCGCTGTAAACGGCGGCGCGCTAAAAGCGGCGCGGAGAGCACGGGCGGCGGGGGCGCGGGACAGCGCGGCGGGCGGGCGGCGCGGCTGGCGACGGCGGGGGCGGGCGGCGCGCGGCGAGGCGGAGGGCGCGCGCTACGCGTGCACCATGGACGAGAGGTGCAGGCGGCGCATGGAGCGCGCGCGCCAGTGGTGGGCGTTGTGCACGCACATGGCGTCGGTGCGCAGGTGGTGGTCGGGCAGGGCGCCGTCGTTGTCGTGCACGCGCGCGTCCAGCACGTCGGCGGTGCCCAGCGTGGCGCGGAAGCGCGCGAAGAGCGCGTGCGACGCGGCGCCGCCGCGGCGCGCCAGCTCGCACTCGAGCGCGCCGGAGCGCGGGTCGCCGCGCACGACGGCCTCCCACGGCTGGGGGTTGGGGGGGGGGGGCGGCGGCGCGGTCAGCGGGGCGGGCGGCGACGCGCGGCGCGCGGCGGCGGCGGCGGCGGCGGCGGCGCACGTACCTCGGCGGTGGGGGCGGCGGCCAGCCACTCGAAGGAGCAGGTGGAGGCGGGGAGCGGCGGGGTGTCCAGGGCGACGGACACGCGGCCGGGGCGGTGCGGCACGACGTCGAAGTGGGCGCGCGCCTCCTTGCCGCGCGCGCCGCGCGCGGCGGCGCTCAGCGCGCACGCCAGCAGCAGCATCGTGTTGAGCGCGGTCATGTCGCGTAGCACCGCGTCGGCGCGCGGCGCGCGGGCGCGGGCGGCGCGGCGCGGCGCGCGGCGCGCCTCAAGGCGCGGCGCGCGGCGGCGGAAAAAGCGCCAAAAGTTTGGCGCCGTTTTGGGCGCAGCGCTGTTGGCTCGCTGCGCGCCGCCGCCGTGCTTCATTCAGCGGCGCGGCGGCGCGCGCGCCAAACTGCCTGCGCACGTTGCAGCGCGCGCGCCCCCCCGCGCTGAGCAGCGTGCGTCTATCGCCGGGCGAGCAACGCATGCAACACGCGCCGCGCTCCGCGCTCTTGTATGTACGGCGCCATTGCTCACTCATACACCATCGCGTCGCTTCTTGTCATCCGCAGCATGCAGAGTGCTCAAAATAGTGCGGCGCCCCCCCTGTTGGCGGAGTGCCGAGCGCGCCTGCCGAGCAGAGCCAATGCGCGCCAGCGCGGCTTGCTTGCGCTCACGCGCGCTGCAGCGCGCACGCCCGCCTCGCTCTCCTCACCGTCCCGTTCGCACCAACAACAGCTTGTTGCGCAAACAAACCGTCCTGCAACTACATGTCAGCGCTTGCTGTGTGCCATGCGCAAAGCGCTTTGCTCGCAGCGCCCAATCGCTCAACACCAAAACCTTCACTACCGCCTGCGCGTCGCGCGCGCGTGTGCTGCCAAAACGTCCATCAATGCGCCGCTGCGCTGCTCGTCACTACCCGTGCGTTCCCCCCCCCCCCCCCCCGCCCACCGTGTGTGGGCGCATGCAGCCGCAGTGTAATAATTATACTTTTGCGCTTTTCCGCCAGCCGAATAAAAATAGCGCTCAATGAAAAACAATAGCAGCAGCAGCAGCAGCACCACCACCACCACCAAGTGTCGCGCAACGCTTTTGTGTCAAAATGTAAACAGCACATTGCGCTTCTGTTTGCACATTGAAATGGGCATTCATCGCCAATGCAAGCGCGCACACCAAGGGGCGAAGCGCATACACAACAAAATGCGCACCTCACGCCGCCGTGTGCGCGCACTGGCTTTGAATATCAACACATGGCTGCCGTCTCGTTCATCGCCACACCGACAAACGGCGCTGCGACGTGGTGCGCGCAATGGAACAAAACAAAACAGGTGCACGCCACGAACAGCGAGTAATGGACGGCCGAGTCGCCCCTGCTTCGGCGCCGCGCGGCGCCGCCCACCGCGCGCGCCATCGCCGGCGCGCGCGCGTCATGTGCGCCGCGAATGCCACGCGCACCACCACGTGCAAACGCCGTGTTCTTCTCTCGAGCGCGCGGCGCCACCGCCGGGCGCGCCGCCCAACACGCAGCGGGCGCACGCAAGAGCGCCGCGCGCCCACGCGCCGCCACCGCAGTCGCCGCGCACACGCTGCGCCGCGCCCCGCGCGCGCCCCTCACAACGCCGCTCGCCGCCGCCTGCGCCCGTCGCCACCGCGCGCCGCGCCCCGTTCGCGCTCCATGCGCCAGCCAGCTCGCGCACCGGCTCGCCCACCCTCGTTTTGCGCCTCAACCGTGCGCAATGTATCAAGCGCTGTGCGTCACCCGCCCCACACACCCCACCGCCGTCCGACAGCCAATCGGTGCGCAGTGTCTGCTCATTCGCGAGAACAAACAAACAATGCCACTTGGTACAGCACAGTTGCGTCAAACCGCCTGTCCCGGCCCCCAACCGCGCCGCCTCTGCTTCCAAACATCAATTATACAACTCAACTGTGCTCCTAATCCGCCCACTAGAGTGTAAGCGTGCACCGCACCAGCTTGCCCATCCAGCCGCGAGCCGCAAAAAGCGCTGCACCCACTGGCGCCCCCGCACCACGCCGCCACGCCCGCCCGCTGCGCCCCGCGCAACCACGCGCATGCCATTGCCGCCCGTGCGCGCCAGCTTGCTGTCGCACACGCGCACCAACTGTTTCTTTCGGCGCTGCAACCGCTGCACCCGCGTGTTCTTAAAATACAATCATCGGCGCCATTTGCTTGCGTGTCAAGCAGCGCCAGGCAGTGAAACAATTGTTTTTATTAAAGTGAAATTACGACTACACACTGAATTAACACACTGCCCCTTGATGCTTTTCTCAAACACGTTTCGAAAGTGCAAGTACCAACCCGTTGCTCATCCTTCGTGCTCCAAAGTCCAGTATGACCTCCAACACCCTGTCAGGAATAAAATGATTGAGTTTGCCAATTCACTCTTCCTCACTATTCGCCCAACCAACCCCTATAGCCTCAAAACTGCCTTCCATATGATTAATTACGCCGTTTTTAGTGTAAACAGTCCTTGCCAACATCCGCCAAACATTCTCCATACTCATTAACGTAAATTGTCAACACCCGTACAAGCGCGTCACCAACATGCTCGAGAGGGAGCCATGACTAGCCCGCCAAAACAAGCACTGAGCAATCTGTAAGCCTTCAACCCTGTTACACGTGCTACAGCTGTGTAACATTCCTACACAATCAAAGCGCCGTCCCGCCCGACACGCAGCAACGCGCACGCTAAAACGTAGCTAGAATCGCAGAGCGTATCTTGCCGGTGCTGTGCATAATGATACGTCCACCCTATAAACTGAACGTACAGTCTGTTTCAAAAGTATAGCACACCTGCCATTGACATGCAAATCATCGTGTTTAGTACTGTAGTGCTACCAAAATCAGTTTTCAAAAAAGTTCTTCAACTTAAAAAACCGTTTCAAAATCATACCACATTTCACTTTCATACTTCATTTTGCCTTCTTCACTACTTCATTTTCGCCTTTGTGTACTAAATAATACTAATTCAACGCTTTTGCATCGCGTTTCTCTAACCTCCCATACTTGAAAATATTCATAGTTTTTGCGCTATTTCAAAACGGTTTAGGTGAACTTAACGCGCAAGTAACTGCATGCCATTACTTTATAGCAAGCAAACAACGTTTTTCATTGCTAACAACTACTAAACGACGGCGCTATCTTAGTGAAAAACCAGTTTACAGTTTTGATCACATATGTAAACGTTTATAAAAAGTTGTGTGAAAGCATTTGCAAGCCTTTTTGAGTCTATAATACTTGCTTCAAACGCTCTATATGTACTTTTTTTCATCGAGAGTCCAGTGCATGGCATAATATATAAGCTTTCATACAACATTTATTTGTTCAAATTTTGTTTGATCTTTTTTGCTTATGATAGACATACATAACACACTGTTGTTCATCACGATCAAGGTTTTACTCAATTTAGAATACATTCTTTTCGCGGCATTCTTTTTTTTTAATGCTCCTTGCATACTAAGGCAGCAATTTTTGTTTATTTGCAGCATCCAAATGGAATTCATGTTCAGTTTTATAAACAACAAGAAATTTGAAGCGTTTTTCATTACCATTTTATTCATTTTATGTAAATGTATCGTTCTTTTCATGACATGTTTAATGCAAAATAAATAGCCGGGATAATATTCTTGCAAACCGTTATGCAAAATGTTCCAGCAGAGCATTATTAGGCTATCAATAAAACTTTATGTTTATATTACAGTAAATATTCTAGAAAATGTTATGAAAATGGGAACAAAAAGGTAGAAATCTATGGTACGTATTGAAATATTGTGTTATAAGCTTTTAATGTAGAAGATTTCATGTCTTTTTGTGGAAAGAAAACAACGTGTTGTGGAAATAGTCCCGCATGAGTCTGAAATGTCCTATACTTTTGAAACGCGTTTTTTAGGGTTTAAACGAATGGGGGTGGCTACAGTAGGCAAACATCCATATTTTGGCGCGCTTTCGCACTGTCCTATACTTTTGAAACGCACTGTATAGAGAGCATGCAACGTTTTTTTCTACCAAAAAAACACATGCAGTAGCACTCTCAATGTAGTAATTGATATTCATCTGCTCCAAAAGAAACCGCCAAAAGACTTTTGAATGAGAGAAAAAGTTCGAATTTTTAGCTGTGCAAAATGATACGTCCACCAATAACAACACTGTTTTATTTCCGCATTGCAGTACGTTTAACACTTGGTTTATCTATCAGCGTTATGTCGGACTTTAACGCAACGGTTCTGCATAGAATTAACTAAATTATGTAGCGTTTTCTTCTAAATATAATTCCATTCCTGCCTAACAGAATTCTGCAACTTTTTGACATTGCTAAATTGCCTTCCACCGCAAACAACTTTGCGCGTAAATATCCCTTACACATTCTTCATTGGTTTAAGATCCCGAATACGCGATGGCAACTCAATTACATCTTTATAATAGTTTGAAAACCATATTTTTGTGTGGTTTGCAGTGTGTAAAAAGGCATTTTAAGGTTTACGCAATGCCATTTCTTCAATTGATTTGTGAGATATGATACTGCAGAGCCTCTCAATTTCGTTTGACTATATGCGTAACTGATAATTTCAGAAACTTGTTTACGCTTCATTTCCGTTGTAGACATTTCTGTCATGCAGACAAACTCAATCAAATGGGCCGTTATCCAATGTAACTTGCATCAAATATCTACTCGTGTCCTCGTCAATCTTCTCTCTGCCATATCATGGGTACTAATGGTCGACTACGAGACCACACACCCACTAAAGCCAACAAAAGAGTCGCCAAATGGCAACGAGCGTCCCTTCCTTTGTTTCGCTTACGGCGCTTATGCCAAAGCTCATGTGTTAACAGAGCATCTACTATTTGTATGTGGGCTTTCCAGACAAAGAAGCATATGAACGAGCGTAAGCGTTACGCCCTTCGAACGGCTCAGATCGGTTTCATACATTTCGTAGATCACTTCTGGTTGCTTTCAGATAACACATGCCTGTCTTTTTTTCATTTTATAAGACAAGATATCATGCAAATACTCCCTTTCTTCAAACTGCTTGTTAACAAACTCTACACCTCCCGTAATAGGTATTCTATCTGTCCTTTACTGGCTACATGCGTGTTACATCAGCAATTGGCCAGGCCTTGTAGATGGAAGGATGTAGAAATGTGGTTTGGGCGTCATGGTTCCTAGATGTCTGAAATATTTTGGGAGGCACTGCACTACTTTGTTGGAGGAAACGCAGATCTATTAATGAGTGAGTGTCAAGCCTCTTTCTGGCGTCTGCGACTGGCGATGTACGCAGAAGCCGTGAAAAGAAAAAGCAATGGGCTTGATAATACTGTGGGATTTATCGATGGGACCGTAATTGCTATCGCACGACCGGGAGGGCAAGCAATTCTGCAAAGGGTGACCTACAGTGGTCATAAACGTAAACACAGAATTAAGTTTCAGGCTGTCACTACTCCTTGTGGACTAGCAATGCACCTACATGGACCCATGGAGGGTCGTAGACACGACTGGACGCTGTTTCTACAGAGTGGAATTGACGAGTACATGGGGTTGTTGTTGTGCGTTGATCGTTTGCAGTATGCGTTGTATGGGGATTCCGGGTACAGCACACGCCTATACTTGGATACCCCGTTCTCCGGTTCGAACCTATCCGATATTGAGAAGGCTTTTAATAAGGCCATGGCAAGGAGTAGAGTGAAGGTTGAGTGGTTTTTCAAAGAAGTGAAGCAGTATTGGACTTATGTCGACTATAAGCAAAAAATGAGAACGAGGGAGCATGCAATTGGAGCTATCTACGTTACAGCTGTTTTACTCACGAACATGCGTAACTGCGTCTACCCGAACAGCATATCCCAGTACTTTGAGTGCTCCCCTCCCTCACTCGAAGAATACTTGAACCACCGCCTGTAAAGGCGCGTCTTGTGATGCCGAAGGCGAGGAACAAAGTCCGCGTCCCGAGCGAAGCGAGGGCCGAAAGAGCGGACTTGCAGCCCGGAGGTATCGCGGGAGCGAGCTATTTTGGACTTTGAAAGCGACGTTCTGCATTTTTTACATACTGATTGGTTCAGCAGACGGTAGTAAACGGCCTTTCAGCCTCTCTTTTTACTTCTTTGCTTATAATATCTTTCCAACTAGAGCAAGAACAGCGTTGAGCTGTTTGATGGAGTCCTCCCTCATTTGATGAATGAGCTCACGCTGCTCGTTCGCCTCTTCCTTCTTTTCATGTCGCTCCTGCGCTCTCTCAGCTCTTTCAGCATTCCGGTCAAGTACTTCTTGCTCGAATTTTCTGGCTTCAAAGTTAAGGCGCGCCCGATCCACCTGACAACGCGCTAAATCTGACGCCTTGATCGCTTCCCCAAAAGCAGCCATCCCGTCCTCATCATCCTCTCTTCCAACTCGACGTTTCTTCGGCGTCACCTCCTTTAGGGTGTCTGAATCAGTGTGCGATGACGTCTTTTTTCCCCTCATAACCTTGTTCTTGAGCGATTGCAAAATGATCTCCCTCCCAGCTGCCATCTTTTTCTGCTCCTGGTCACTCCTCGTATCTGTGTCTCCCTTCTTTTTCGTAGCCAGATCCTTCCGAGCCTCTACAATGTCCCCCAGTAACGCATCTACCTCCCCATTTTCCCCGCCCACTCCCGACATCACGTTGTCTTGCGCCTCTCTCGTCTCAAAATCTTCGTCCAGACGCAAAACTCTGTCTTGAATACTCTTAGCATTTACAGAATGCGCAAAGCTCGGGTTAGCACTTGCCTTAATGGCTGCTTCTTTGAACCGCGCCATGGTCTCATCATGTGGAGCAATGTGTGTCTTCGAGGCAGCCACCTCTTGGATGATGATGAGGTTTTCTGCTGTTGAGAACTTGGATCTGCGCCCTGGCTTGGCTTTGGGCTTAGGACCTTTCTCAGATCCATTATCAGATCCAACAACGACAGCGCAAATTTCCTTTGCTTTTTCTGTGGTGGGAGTGTTGTTCGATTCTGTCTTCATGGTGGTCGAAGAGAACTGGGTAGAGTAGTCTGTCTTATCGAGCCCTCAGTTGAAGAAATGATTTCTGCAACTACTCATATTTCAGCAAACAAAGCCTCTCACTGATCCAACATTTCCGTAATTGTTATCACACGTGTCGTAAGTATTGCAGAAATACTCAAAACCCATTGCCGAATTTTCTCTGCGTAAACTCTCTATTGTCTTGCTAAAAATTTTAATCAAGAGCGTAAATCATAAACGTAAACGGTACTAAAAACTCTTCCAACGTATTGGTGTAGTCCTTTGCATTCTGTCTACCGCTTAGAATGCCTAAAATTGATTTTCCATTTCTACAAAATGCTCCCCAAGTCATTAAAAAACCACCTCCATTTTGACGTTTTGAGAATATTTTTTCCTGCCTCCTTATATCATGCCAGTAGTACTGAAAGCCATATGTGCCATCCGAATGAAACTTATTTTCGTCGCAAAGTATTATCTAGTCCTACTCCAAGTTCTTTAATGTGTCAAACGTCCTGGTTTATTTTATTCTCATTTTTTGTGTTTTTCTGTTAATAAAGGAGTGCATTTTTTGTTCTTATATTTTATATATGGACTCTGATTCAATATTTTGCGAACGGTAGAAGCACTGACAGACAAATCTAGAGCTTGAAAAATAAAATTGGATGAATAATATGTCGTCACGGCTTCCCGAATGACTCGTTGGGGAATAGCTGCACTCATTTTTTTCGCCGTTCTTCGGTTTTTCGACTTTCCACAATTTATTTTCTTCTTTAAATAGTTTAACACGACTGTTATAGACCTTTTTTATGTTTTGGAAATGTCTCTAGAGCTTCCACCGACGATATCTAATGTTACATTTTTTTTCTTCAGAAAGCTGCATACTATTTGGCATAGTGAGATATGCTTCTTGCTTTTTCAAATTATGGTTTAGTGGTACACAATTTATTATATATAGGTAAACATTTTTTTGGAATTAAAATAGCCCTTGAGAATAAAATATTGAACGTTTACCTAAAGTGGGTCTATCTTTTTGAACAGCTACAATTTTTTTTTTTTTGTAATGTTCCACAAATGTTTTTTGAATAATTTTGTGTGCCTTTCAGTGCTTTGGTTTTATTTGCAACTGTGCTGTGTGGTCTGCATATAAAAAAAGGGAACCATGTTGACCACAAGCTGTATTTTGGGGGTGGTCCTATCTTTTTGCACAGCACCTTAGTGTTTCATGGTTTTCATCGTAGCATTTCATGTGTTGTAGATCCACTAACAAGATTTTAAAAGTCTGCTAGTCATCATGTCCGGAGGAGAATCGACTAGCAAACCTCCAAAGCTAACTGGGAACCAAGACTATATAAAATAGAAACGCAAGATCTATGCATTCATAAGAAGAAAGCATTTTGACCTGCTTTGCTTCCAATCCAGGCCTTCGGGACCAAATGTATCTAATTTGCAAATGATATCATGGATAAATGTAATGGTTTGTGTCTTACAGTGGCTCCTAACGAAATATGGTGGTGTGGCTTTATGGCGTGATATTCCTAAGGAGGCCTCCTACTTTATTAGCTCGGCCATGTGGTGCATAACTCCGCCTGCGTGCGCTACAGTATACTTAAAGGACGGTAAAATTATTATTTATTTTATTTAATATATGCAGGTACTTTTTACAGTAGTGAGACCTGCCGAGGCACGCTCCCGGCTTGATACTTAATCTGCCAGTTGAGCTCCACCTCTGGGGAAGTAAACCAAGCACCCTTGAGTCTTCATCTACTTTTCCGGTTGGAGACTCTTGTCGATCATTCTCAGGTTTCTAAACCGCCGATCCCCCGGTCGCATCATAGCAGCGCCTGTAGGAGCACTGTCCGCCCAGTGAACCTCCCGCTCCGCTTGGTGTTTGCAGATCCCCTTTAAGAATTCCCCTGGCTCGCGAGAGCGGATACCGGAGACCACCATAGGGAACACGCACCTTTGGAGTCAACAAAAACTCCTAACGGACGTTGTGCTCTACTACCTCGAAAGGAGGGCTGAAAGTACTACAACTCGTCTCCCGACTTAGAAGATCACAGTTCCTAAAGGATTGGCAAAAGTCGCAACAGAACCGAGTTTCTGGTTGGCAACGACTGACCCCGCGCCTTACGGATTGGGTCTCACAAGAGCTAGTCGAAAGGATACCTGCAGATGTTGAAGCCCACTTTGGAGTGCGCCGCCACACCTTTGTGGAGGAAATCGCAACGGAGAGCGCTGACCGTGCTGCGGATGCTTTGCTGGATTCCGATCCCTTCCTAGAGGTTATCTCGGATGTTATCCGTGCGGAGGTTTGTTCCCAAACCGCGCAGCTGCTCCCTGCAGCTGCGTTTTATAATTATTCTTCCGTACAAAAGAGGTTTCCCCTATCAACACCTGAGGTGAATCCGGGCTGAGAAGGACAGGATACTGCCATCCCCTACGCCAGAGAAGGAAATGATACTGCCGTAGGGAAACGGGACCACCTCAGGAATCTTGCTATGCACCGTCTGGATCTGACGCCCCGCGGAGGAGGACAGGATACCGGTCGCGAAAGAATTCACCCAAGGAAAGAAGGACAGGATACTCCTCAGGTGGATCGCGATAACGGGGGTATCATCAGTAACCCAGACCACCTTAAGGAAAGACGCCGAAAGAAACGGAGGGAGAAAAGAAGAAAGCGAGACACCGATTCAAAGAGAAGCTCAGACTCCGAATCCGTGAACAGCTCCAGCTCGAAGGACAGTATATCTCCCAAAGAGAAGAGCAGAAGGGTCAGGAAGGTCGTCCCGCTTAACGACCTCTTCGCCAAAGTGGTGGATTATGACACCTACAGGTTGAATGATCGCTGCACACTCTACGACGCGTCGGTCGCTAAACGACTCACGAAGATGCAGCGCCGTATGGATATTCAAATGAAGAAGCACTCCTTCCCAGGCGAAGACCCCATCTCGGTGTTGATTTTTCTTATGCGCTTCCGTTCAGCGTGTAACACCAATGGTGTCCATGAAGATGCCGCCGTATGGTGCTTTCAGTTCTACCTCACAGGCCAAGCGCACTCGCTGGTGCAGCCACGCCTCATGGGGAAGAGCACCATTGTGGATGATCCTGGAACGGAGATCTTGACGACGTACCCGAAGGTGGTCAATTTCCTCCTTAAAAGGTACGCCACTGACAAGGTGATAGCCGATGCTGATGCTGAAGTCACCTCCTATACGCAGGACATGGGGATGGTCGAGACGAAGTTCTCGCAGAAGCTGTGGACGAAGGCCCTACGGTGTGGGAACGTGTACTCCAAAAGGCGGTTGAAGTCGTTGTTTGTCTCGGGACTTTTTCTTTCGATCCCTGCAAGGGTGCGCAATCACTTGAAAATGCACGCAAAGGCCACCTATATGGAGCTAGCAAGTTTCACGAAATCCTATGGCGATACACACCGTGCCGCTTGTCGCAGCCATACTCCACTTTCGGACAAACCGGCGGCCTCAAGGACCCATCGGGCATCCGCCCTGACGTTGGACTCCAGCACCTTGGAGGAGGTCAAAGAACTCACGCTCGTACGAGAGCAAGAGGCCGTTGCCTTCACATACGCCTCATCTCAGGGACCGCCGTCTAGGATGAGGACACCCTCGTCCCCTATTTCGTGCGCCTCGGCAGGATCTTATAGGAGTGTCCAATTTGCGAACCCTCGAGGCTACCCACCGCCTTGCAGGATTTGCTTGTCTCGAGAGCCAGTACACTGTACGACTCACACCCCGGCAATGAGGGCCGCCATCCTGCAGGAACGGGAGAAAAACTTCCAGGAACTGAAGGACACACAAACCGAGAGCGGAAGTTATCCAACCGCATATCGCGACATCCGCTCCCCTCAAGGAAAAAATGGTTACCGTGCTCCACTGGGAGTGCAGCCTGTCTCACTGACACTTGTACCCGCAACGGAGGTGCTGGTATCTAGACCGGTTGCACCTCAAGGGAACACGTCTCATCTCGATGCACAACCGCAGAAGCCGTCCGCGACTGGAACTCTGCCTCTCTCCAACCAGGAAAACCCTCAGCGCCACGCGTGGAGGCTCCGCGTGGCTTTTTACCATCGAGCCTCAGCTCCACGGAGGTCCCCTTTAGGGAAGGGGGAGAAGCCATCTGCTCCGTCGATGCAAAATCGGCGGGCCCCCCGATCCCGTTGGACCCATTTCACATCTTTGAGGATTCGGTTTGCACGCTCTGCCGTGAGAATGACAAGGTATTCGCCTCAAAAGGGTGTTACACGCGCGTCACCATCATGTTGCGCGCTATCCTCGATACTGGAGCTGCCCCCAATCTGGTGCACATCGACGGGCTCCCGCGGGTTGCTCTCTGCTGTTTGAGAACTGGCAAGCTTCCTACTGTGCGCGATGCATCGCGTCGAGCATTAAACATCCTCGGCGCAATATCCCTATACCTCCGGTTGGGCTCCTTACAGGTGAAGGTGTGGTTTCTCGTGGCAACCAACTTGGCCGCACAATGCATATTGGGCATTTCTATTGTGGATCGGTATGTACGTGCAATTTACCCACGCCTGCGGAAGGTGACGTTTTTCGACGCTGTCCCTGTAGGTATCGTGTCCGCATCTCCAGGACCGGACGCCAACGTGCGTCACGTGGGTAATCTTTCAAAAGAGACGCAGTCGAATAAGCTCCGGGTGGTTAAGAGCATAGAAATACCAACGAGGAGTCAGGCCGAAGTTTGGTTGCAGACCTCTGCATCTGGCCTTTCATTCCTACAGGGGAGTCCCCACCTGACGACGAAACAGCACTCCATGATGGCGAGCGGTGTTATGTAAATAATACCAAACATTCCTTTCAGGGTTGTGCTCGCCAACCTGAAGGAGTCGCCGTTACGACTCCAGAAAGGAACTGTTGTCAGACTGGCACTACCCGCCCCATCAGTACTGGCTCATCTTCCTTGTGCGGAAGACCTTGCGGACCGCAATGCAATCGCCACCATGGAGGCTGAAGCAACTACAACGGCTCCGGAGGAAGAGAATCTTGCCACCTGCCAGGAGAAGCTCCAAACTGTCGAGGATTTTGAAGGGTATCGCCATAGGATAGTGGAGATGCTATCCGCCTTTGAGGACATGTGGTCTGGTCGCCCGGATCAGGTCAGCCTGGCCAAGCACAGGATCCAGCTCACACCGGATGCGAAATCGGTATATCAACTCCCGTGGAGGGCCGGACCCCATGCGCGCGATTTCGAACGCGATGAGGTACACTGGATGCTGAAGAAGGGCGTTATCGAGCCTTCTAATTCCAAATGGGCCTCCCTTGTGGTGCTTGTCAGGAAAAATGATGACTCCTCAAGGTTTTGTATTGACCAACGATGCCTAAACGAGGTCACGGTACGCCATACGTACCCGATACCCCGTATGGATGAATGTATCGAGTTCTTAGGCGATGCGCCCGTCTTCTCCACAACGGATGCCAACAGCGACTACTGGCAGATTGAGATGGACGACTCCGATAAGGATAAGACAACGTTCACCTCGCACTGTGAGATCTTCACATTCCTAAGGATGCCATTTGGATTGAAGAACGAACCCGCTACGTTCCAACGAGCGGTGGACATTATTCTGTCAAAGGTTAAGTGGCAGTACGCCTTGGTGTATATCGATGACGTCATCATATACTCCCGCAGCGTGGAGGAGCACTTCATTCATGTGAAGCACGTGCTCCAACTCCTAAAGGATGCTGGCCTCACCTTAAAGCTGGAGCAATGTTTCTGTTTCAAGTCGTCAGTGGACTACCTGGGGCACATTGTGCTCCCGGGCCTCCTACAGGTTTCCAGAAAAACTCAGGACGCCAACAAGAAAGCTCACCCTACCACAAACCAGACGGAGCTCCGCTCCTTCCTTGGGTTGTGTAACGTCTTCCGTAGGTTTGTACCGAACTTTTCCCGTATAGCGGCGCCGTTAAATCACCTCTTGGAGAAGCACAAGCCGACGCAATTGGCTATCTTAACGTACGAGGAGTTCGAAGCCTTCGACACCTTGAAGAGGAGACTAATAGAACCACCAATCTTGGTACTTCCGAAGCGGCACGGCCGAATGGTGCTGGACACTGACGCCTATAAATACCAGGTCGGATGTGCCCTCCTACAGGAGCAACCAGAAGGTGGAATTCAACCCATCGGGTATTGAAGTCACAGCCTCACCCCCACGGAACGGAATTATTACACCTCGGAGCGCGAGTGTCTCGCCATCCATCGTGTGGGCGGTTTTGCTTTTACGCTCACACCTGGAAGGCACGTTCTTCACCTGGAGGACGGACAACGCACCACTGAAGTGGATACTGTCCTTGACGGATGCTTCCGGTCGCCTGGAAAGGTGGAGGTTACGCCTCCTGGAGTTCGAGTTTGACATCGTCCACCGCCTTGGCATTAAACACCAGGCAGCGGACGCGCTCTCGCGAATCTCCACGGGCGGGGAAGATGAAACAACTTTAGAGGACACCATCCGTGTCTGGTTATCCAGGACGCCGACGGGAGAGAAAGATCCAATGGAGAATGTTTGGAGTGCTGTGAACCTGGAGAAAAGAATAGTAGACTCCCTGAGGTGATGGTTCTTGTTGCAGTGGAGAAAGAAGTTCTCTTCATCACTGTGGCGCAGTTCCTGAAGGAACAGAGTACGGATGCGTGCTGCAAGGAGTGCCTCGCCACTGTGGGGAGTTTGACATCGTCATTTGACGTCGACCGAGACGGCGTGCTTGTACGCCGCGCCCCCGTGGATGGAGCTCTCCAAAAGGTGGTGCCGACGAAGCTACGGGCGAGAGTGTTGTACCTCTCGCATTACCCTCGCCTCACCGGGCACCCCAGTGGATCTCGGATGTATTTCACCATGCGGAGGGAGTTCTATTAGCCAAAAACGGCTAATGACGGCTTCCAAACGGTGGCGGATTGCTATTCCTGCGCCGCCGCTAGGGGGAGTATACGGAAACACCGGACGCCGCTCACGCTGTTCCCACCTTCAGGACAGTTCGAGTTTGTGTCCATGGACATCTAGGGTCCTCTCCCCAAGACGGAGCTAGGGCATTGATTTATCCTCGTGATCACGGATTGTTTTTCTAAGATCACGGGTGAAATTTCCCTCCAGAGTACCCCTGCAGCAGTGATTGCCGACGCTTTCCTAGAGCATTGGGTTTACCCCTACATGATACCATCGTACCTCCTCACGGATAATGGCCCCCAGCTCCCGGCAAAACTCTTCAGCGCCGTCTCCGGAATGCTGGTGATGAAACATTTGTTTACAACTGCCTATCACCCCCAGACAAACGGACAGGCGGAAATGTTCAACAAACCCATCGCTTCAAGGCTGAAGAACTACTTCGCGGACCACCAGAAGGATTGGGACGCATATGTAGGACCCCTCACGTATGCATACAATCTACAGGGGCATCGCTCCACGGGGACCGCTCCTTTCAACTTGGTGCTCTGGCGCATACCGCGAAGTGCCGTCATTGCGGCACGCGCCACGGCGCACCCGGCGGATGGGCCACAGTCGCCAACAGCGGCGCAAGCCAAATGCTCCATCCTAAAACGATATGCGAACGCACTCTCCCTCGCGAAGGAGAGACTCAACGCCTCTCAGAGGAGATACAAACAGGACTTCGACAGAAAGGTCATGGAAGGCCCAAACCTGAAGGAAGGCGACGATGGTTTCTTCGACAAACCCGAGGAAACCTCCGATGAACCGCCGGACGTCACGCGCAAGTTATCGCCGACCACCTACAAAGTCCTGGCCACCTATAGGGATACTGTCACCATTGAGGTGAACGGGCTCAGGGACGTCGTCTCCTGTGATATGGTGACAAGAGTCCCAGCGCCCAGCCTCTCAAGAATGCCTGTCACCCGACCTCAAGGACAAGGCGCGGAGATTCCTCATCCGACCACCTCAGGCGCGACGACACCACGGGATACTGGGAACCATACCACCGCTCTCGGTGAACCATTACTGGAGGCTCCCGATGCCATCCTGACCCCTAGCGGTGACATCCTCCACGCGGTGGACCATATCGTCTCCCATAGACAAACCCCTGCAGGAATACTGTACCGCGTCCGCTGGTATAGGTACACCTCGAAGGCCGACACGGAAGAACCTCCGGAACATATCCCGGAGAACTTCCTTTGGCGACACCATGCCAGTCTAGTGCGGAAACGGCTCTCCACATAGGCCCCTCCGTTTAGGAAAGGGGGAGGGGGCCCCCGATCGGATGATTTTTCGCCTCTGGATTCTATCCCCTACCTGGAGTTCTCCTGTTCGCCTCCAGGATGCATTTGTTCGCTTTCCGCATGCTACCACGGCGGCACTTCATGTCTTTGTGCGAGCGGGTACGGCCTATGCATATTGAGACTACCGTTCGTGGAGCTTCTGCTCCATCAGAAGGATCTTCTATTGGTCAGGGTCCTATCACCCATAGGTCACCCGATCGCGTTGAATGCTCCGCTTCGAGGCGCGCTTTCGCTGTGAGCGCTTGTCTATCGAAGAACTCCGACAGGCTTTCCTTGAGGGCCGCCATCGAGGCTCGGTTTGTCCGGGCCTTGTGGAACTCTAAGACCCTAGGACGTGCCTCGCGCAAAGCCTCTACAAGAGAAGCCGGAGCAGGACGGACCGTCACCAGGCACGCCTGCACCAACTCCTGGAAGGCTGCCTCCAGAGCCCCAAAGGAGACTCCTCCCGACGGTGCACCCGACGCGGCCACCTCCGTTGACGGCGCAACAACCGCTCCGGAAGCAGCCGCGGACGGCGGACAAGCTGGGACAGGGGCTCCCCGAGGGGATCCCGCGGGTTCCGCAGTGGAGGACAGCAATGCCAAGGACGGAATCGGTGACACCTGAGGTGACGGCAGTGTGGGAACTGGATCGTTCCACAGGCGAGGCCGAAGAAAAGTTGCAGGGACGCTCCGCAATCAGTGTTGCACCACTGGGGTAGAAGGAGCCGGGACGCGTGTAATCTCGTCCTCTTCTATAGGGGACGCGGCTACCACTGCGGGAGCACTCGGCACTGCGGCGGGCCGCGGAGTTATCACCTCAAGATGTGCGCCCATATCCTGGGACGGAACCAGTAACCGACGGGGCGCATCATACGCCAGGCTCACCATCAAGGAGTTGTAGTCGCGTACTCGAAGCCATGGCACCTGAGGAATCCGAGATGGCACCAGATGCGGAAAAACAGGGTATGCTCGACCTTCATCTTTTTCATCCGGACTCCTAACAATGGGGTGGAACTTTTCCTCGCCGTAGTCGTACCAGAGAAAACCGGGCGTGTCATTCCATACCACCTGAAGGTTGTAATCCATCAGCGTCTCCGCCTCTGACTCACTCCACGCGGCGCCCTTAACCAGGTTTCGGATGCGAAAGGAGCGCAGGACCTGTATGATGGACACCGACAAGGGAAGCAAACGCCCGGCGGTCGGCTGATATGACGAGTCCCAGTAGAGGGGGCCGTCGCGGCATCGGGCATAGGAGGGAACGCCTTCGTCCGCCGCTTGGAGGTACGCCATTATGGTGCCTACCACAAACTCCGTCGAGGCGACCAGCATGACAAACCGCCCTAGGGAGTCATGGGGATCTTGGACCTCAAAGGGATGATACGCGAAAGTTGTGGGCGTCGCCACGCCGAGATGCGAGGAAACCCGGTGGTCCCTCCAGGAGTCGTTCACCTTAAGGTAGTACTTTGGACGTTTCCTGGAGGGCATATCATTAAATTCCGTGTTGTGCCACCCATAGAAGTACCCAAAAGCGGTGCGTACGCAAGTTTCGTCCGCAAAGTGCATCCCCCATCGATTCCGATTGAGCCAATACAGGCGATCGTATGGGGGATTGAAGGGCAACACCGCAAGGGCAGAGCGCCCATCGGCAATGCTTCCGGTTCGCCCCGCTCTCTGGTGCGAGCTCTCCTTGTAGAGCAGTAACTGTAGTCGCGCCTGGATCTCTCGTTCCTCAGTGCACCTCAGGTATGGAGTGTCGCAGTGTCCCACCGTGGTTGGAGCGTTGTAACCGTGTACCGGAGTATGAAGCCAGAGGGCGCAATATGCATCGACGCTGTTCCGCTTCTGGTCGTTACACACAATCTGCGGGACGGCGCGGAATCGCATTGCCTGAAGGTACGGACAGAAGTGGTGAATGTAATCCTCCACGAGACATGGGAAACTCAGGCGCCTGTCGTGGAATGGGACAAACACTCGGATGGCGCGATGATGGAAATGTTCTCCTGGACTGAACGGTGCACCGGTTGAGGTGTGATACACCTCAGGATTTGAAGGAGATGGTAGGCGCCGGAGTTGGAGAAGACATTCCGAAGGTGTAAGAAGCCGGGTGGATGGCGACCGAACGTGTGGTAGCACATGAGGAGAGAGATTTGTCACCACTCGGGAAACGATCCGAAGTTATATGCACCACCGCGGAGGGAGCCGCGTCAATCCGCCATCGTGGAATTCGAGGCGAAGCCGGGCAACTGGAATCAGGCGGGTTATGGAGCACCATCGCGGGGCGCGCGCTCATATCCAACGGAGAACGATGGGGGTGCGGAAAGGAGAATTATGAGTCTGGCACCTTCACGGAAATTGAATGAGCGGACGCGAGAGAGCAGGTGTTGCCAAAAGAAGTAGCCTCAAAGAAGTCGGAGTGGCGAGCGCCTCCAGGGGGTCGGTATCCCCTCGGGACTGACCCACGCTCCGTCCACGGAAGTGCGCGCGTGCACCACGCACGGTACGCCGGAAGACGCAGACACCCGCGTTGTCGACTGGCGCAGCAGCACCAACGGGTATTGGAGGTCAGAGGGGCAAGGGAAGGTTGGAGGGATATTAAGAATGTTCGCCAGCTCTGGCTTGGATTTACTTGGAGGTGCCTCGACCAAGACTTATATAGTGGCTCAGTCGCACCGACTAGGTTGCATTAAAAATTACACTACAAAGGCGAGACACTCAATACTACCAATCATATTGTAACATGACATAAATGTACTAGCCACAATTCAATAATGCTTACAACAGCAAGGCAAAACAAGGCATGACAGTTCCGTACACTCACGAGACCATGACAATGCACAAATTCACTCAACCACCTTACACTCTCTGTATTCCGCCATCACTCGTGTCCATACAGCAATGTGTGTGTATAGTTACCATTACGAGGCACATTACACTAGACCATATCTGGTGTACATTAAGCTTAGTATGCAATGTGTACACCTGGAAACCATATGGTAGTGAACAACGTGCCGGATAGCACAGCTGCACACGTGTACTACACAAAGTCAACACTAAACACAGCCCATGGTCCCCGGAACATTTAGTTGTCAGTGACAGCACAGCCACCTTATCCAACAACGGGTGACACCAGGAAGGAGCAGACGCAGCCGGGTTAAGAAGGAGCAGAGCCCACAAACGCCGTAACGGATGAAACGCGAGCCCGCGGCAATACGCCGCGTAGGAGTATGGAGAAAAGGAAGGAACGCCTGAAGGAGAGAACGAGCAAACCGCCGGAGGCCGCACTTGCCTCAAAACCGATAGGAGCCACCCTGGGGATCTAGAAAGCGGAAGATGCACCTCGAGGACGTGGTGCAATTTAGGAAAGGGGGTACAGTGGGGTACACGCAGTAGTGACACTATGTGCCAAAGGCGTTTGACAGGCACTAATGCGAGTTGGGCAATATTCAAAACAACAAATATAACCCTCTCGTTCACCGGGTGACCTTCACCCTAATAACTCAGTAATGAGCAATTGACGTTTATCCTTTGACGTCTGACTCCGTTTTGCTCGTAGCAGAGCTTTTTCGGCTCTTTTCAAGTAGAAAACAGCATCAAAAACTGCACTGTTCACTGCAACCTCTTCAATGCCTTGAAAAAGCAACTATATGTCATGCTCACAAGGCAACGGTACAACAATCCCATCGTCCTCATCACTATCCGCAACCTCCACCTCTTTCTCTCCATGCTCTTCCATCACATCAAGAATGTCGAGCGCATCCTCGACACTAGCCTCACGCACGTCATAATCCTCTTCAATATTTACCCATTTCTCACCATCACTAGCCTCCATACTTTCAAAAACCTGCTCTTTAAAAAGATCGGTAGCTGTAACATGAATTGATAACGTGTGTATCGCTTCAATCATTTCCGTTACAGTGCTCTTATTCTCATGTCTGTTAGACATCTTTCCTTCTACAGACTTAATATCTGCTTCACAAAGCACTAGCAAAGCCTTTGCCTTTCGCCAACATCTTGCAATCGCAGTAGAACTCACTTCTTCCCAGCTCGTATGAACGAGATGGCACACATCCAGCATATGTGGGTCAAATCCATCCTCTAAGCCTCGCATTCCTCTCTTCGCTATTGATGCGTTTTGCCGAGCCTTCCTTGTTTCAACATCTTCAACGATTTTGCGCAAAAGGAGTGCACGATACCTCCGTTTAAATGCCGCGATAACTCCCATGTCCATCGGTTAATGAAGTGATGTGCAGTTCGGAGGGAGGGTGAGTATCTGTACTTGCCCTCTTATGTCCGCCAAATCAGCAGCATGTGGGCCGCAATTATCCATGAGGAGGACACATGGGCGAGATGTAAACTTTCGTACAAATGGGAGGATGATGCTAAGAAACCACTTCCGAAACGTTGTAGTATCCGACCATGCGTTCTTTTGACTTAAATAAGGAACTGGAGGTGACCCCAAGCGGAAGCAACGAGGATTCTCGGCGGTACCGATAATAGCCATTGGGGCTTTTGCAGATC
>JAHNZQ020003147.1:1957813-1967997 GCA_019155205.2 Gracilaria vermiculophylla
CCATAAGTGCTTTCTGCTGGATAACACTTTTGGTGACTGGTAATTTTGCAGATCTGGCAACCTGCAAAAACTTGAGAACATTCTTCTCTATTGCCTCAAATGGTGGTGAGCGTATAGTTTTGGAATGTACAGATCATGGATTATTTTGTTCATGCTGGAGAAGATGATCTGTGGCGCGTTTAATGTTGGTAACAGTGCGTCGGGATATGTAGAACTGACGCATAACGGTTGATGCATTACATCCTGTTGAAAGCATTCGAGCAATTTAAATTTGCTGACCGATGGTGAGTCTGGTTCTCTTTTTGATGGGCTGAGATGATGACTATATCATTGCGGCTGCTGCCTTTTGTCGAGGAGAGTGGATGGCGCCGCTTGGAGATTTTCAGATCGTTTCGCGGTCGTATTTGCCCTGTTTGTGAGCAGTGCTCTTACATCTCCCGCCAAGGTGTGCCGCGTTAGCAAGGGTGGCACTATTTAGAGGACGGCACTGCTCAAAGTGGCACTATTGCGAGGCCCCCCGCTGTATGTAGTACAGTGGCTCCTAAGGAAATAGGGTGGTTTGGCCTTATGGTATAATACTCCTAAGGAGGGCTCGTGTTTTATTAGCTGGGCCACGTGGTGCATAAGCCCGCCCACGTGCGCTACAGTATCCTTGAGGAACGGTAGAAGTATTATTTATTTTACTTCATTTATGCAGGTAATTAGTACAGTAGGGAGACCTGCCCAGGCGGGCTCCCGGCTTGATACTTAATCTGCCGGTTGAGCTCCACCTTTGGGGAAGTAAATACAAGCACCCTTGAGTCTTCATCTACTTTTCCGGTGGAGTCTCTTGTCGATCTACGCAGGTTTCTAAGCCGCCGATCCCCAGGTCGCATCACAGCAGCGCCTGTAGGAGCATTGTCCGCCCAGTGAACCTCCCCCTTTGCTTGGTGTTTGCGGATCCCCTTTAAGAATTCCCCCGGCTCGCGACAGTGGATACCGGAGACAAACGTTAGGAATATGCGGCTTTGGAGTCAACAAAAACTCCTAACGGACGTTGTGCTTTACTACCTCGAGAGGAGGGCTGACAGTACCATACTGAGGAGCAACGCAAACCACTTGGATCTCGGACTTGTATTCCATTTATGACAAACCATGTGCGCCATCCTCAAAAGACGTTAGTATCACAAAGATAGCGGCTACCGAGGAAATCAGGAATACAAACCACTACGGCTCCTCAGCGATCAAATGATCGTTTTTTTGTTTTGCCACGCAGATGGGGCAGGCAATCTTGATAAGACACAATACTTGTGGCTGCTCAAAATTTAATGATTAGTGTTTTGATTTTCTTCATTTAATGTACGACAAGAAATCATCTTCTGCAAATTTTTATCTTGAGAAACCAGAAAAAATTATGCCAATGAAGTTTACCGACGACATAATGACAAGAACAAATAATATTTTCATACCTTGCGCGACTCCAACAATTTAGGAGAAGATAAGTATGATAATGAATGCTGGCGCCGAGAAGGGGTGTGAAGACCTGTGCAAGGGCATCACCAACATGCTGGAGAAGGAGCCATGATTAGCCCAGGAAAAGAGGCTTTGAGCGATCTGTTAACCTTAACCCTGTATTACGTTGTACAGGTATGTAGGATACCAAGAGAATATAAGGGCCGTCCCGGCCGAGACGCAGCAACGAGGATGCCAGAATCGGAGAGTATAGTGTTCCATGTTTTTCATAGATATGGTCTTCTTGTGGGCCAATCTAAAAATGTTATATTTTTTTCAGAAAACCATTTTTTAGTGCACTTTGTGATCTATGCACGTGAGCTCCATCTTGCTGAAAAATCCAATTTTTGTCCAATGCTTCTGCAGCAAAGGGCAATACCTTCTTCCCAGAATAGTGAAATACTATTCATCAATTAAGTTTTCTTCTACTAAAAGTAAAGAAAGATGCAGGACGCTATTGAGGGCAAAGAGTCCCAAAAGCATAACGGAACCTCCATCATTTTAACATTTTGAGATAAAAAAAGATTCCTTTCGAAGATCATACCGGTAATGATTTGAGCCATCTGTGCCGCCTAAGTTAATCTTTTTTTCAACTTTAAAAACCACCTTTTCCCGTTTGGAGCGTGTTACCCTAAATGTATTTTGGCAAGTTCTACCCTTAAATGTTTTGTTGACGTCACCACTGGACCGGTTTTTATTTTGCTGTAATTTCAGAATGGAACCTCCTGCAAATTATACTGCACGCTTAGAACAGTAACGGCAAGGTTACAGTCCTTTTGAATTTTTTTTTAGCTGATTTGCTTTGAAGGGCATCAGCTCGAACAATTGCTCTTCTGACAGTTGAAGAAGTGCTTTTATGCCCAGCTTTAAATGGTTCTTGCTGAGAGAGACAGGGGTATTTTGAGAAGTTGCAAAAAACACATGATAAGGGCTAAAAAATACTTGCGATGTGAGATATAGAACAAAGCTCCCTGTAGAGAGCAACAGTACATTCCTTCTCAAGTTTTGTAGGAGCCATTCTACGCAGCATCGTGAATAACAATTTTTAAAGCTGTAGCTGACAAGAAAGAAGAGATATGTGGTACCGTCAGTGCTCCTTTCGAGGTGGTAGTCCACAACGTCCGTTAGGAGTTTTTGTTGACTCCAAAAGTGCGAGTTTCTAGAGGTAGTCTCCGGTAATCGCTGTTGCGAGCCGGGGGAATTCTGAAACGGGACCCTCAAACACCAAGCTGAGGGGGGGGTTCACTGGGCGGACAATACTCCTATAGGCGCTGCTACGAGACGACCAGGGGATCGGCGGCTTAGAAACCGTAGGATGTATGACGAGAGTCTCCAACCGGAAAAATATATGTAGAATTAGGGGTGCTTGGTTTAACTCCCTAGAGGTGGAGCTCGACGGGCAGATCACGTTTCAAGCCGGGAGCCCGCCTCGACAGTTCTTACTATTGTGGTAATTACCTGCACAAGGTAACCTAAAAAATATAAATTCTATTGTCCTTCATGTGTTCTGTAGCGCACGCGGGCCGACGTAGGCACCACGTGGCTCAGTTAATGAAATACAAGCTCTCTTTAGGAATATCCCGCCATAAAGCCAGTCCACAATATCACCTTAACATCCACTGTAGTACAAAATCAATACGTTTACTTTGATGCTGTTATAATCTGAAAGGTCTTCAAAAATGACCCGCTTTTTTAAGTGAAATGTAAATGGCAGTATAAAACTTCAGTATCTTATGAAAACTGTCGTACTTACGGTTCTTTTTTCGAGGTGGTTGCGCACAACTTCCGTTACGAATTTTGGGTGATTCCAATGGTGCAGGTTTCTAAAAGTGGTCTCCGGTAATCATAGTCACGAATCGGTGGATTCATGAAAGTGGGTGCGCAAGCACCGAACGGAGAAGGGAGTTCACTTGGCGGAAAACGCTCCTACAGGAGCTGCTATAAGGCAACCTGGGAATCGGTGGCTTATAAACCCGAAGGCTTTCGACAAGAGTCTCCAGCCGCCAAAATAGATGAAGAATCAAGGGTGCTTGGTTTACTTTCCCCAGAGGTGGAGGTCGACCAGCACATTAAGTACCGTGCCGTAAGCCCGCTTCGATGGGTTTCATTACTTTAACCATTAATTGCACCAATTTAATATAATACATCTAAATAATAAAGGGCCGAATAGTGCACTACGCGGCTCAGTAAATAAAATACGAACCCTCCTTAGGAATATCCATTCGTAAAGCCATATGACAGTATCACCTTAGGATCCAATTAACTACGAAAACGTCGAAGCTCTTATACATTTATTAGATTCAGTGAGTGTGACTGTCTAATTGAAAAGCTTTCGGCACTTTTTGAGAGGGCAAAAGTGGTCTGCAACAAAGTTTATAATTGGAACGTGCCGCTCATTCTCACAATATGAGCTTTTTTGGCCCCTGCGTTATTACAATTTTGTGCACCTCAGTAGTAAGAAGACATTAGCGAATGTAGCGCGTGCTGCTTTTATCACTCAAGCCATGCTTGTGGATTGTGCTTTCTTTTCACATACTTTAATGCTTCAATGTGATGTGTTGCTAATGATAGCCCCGCGATGGCCCCTTTGACCACGCGCCGCTGCATGCAAGTAGTGACAACGAGCGAGCGGTGAGTACTTTAAAACCTTCAAAACGCTGCAAATCTTCCCCCATTCAAACGCTAACCATTCACTCATGCACTGTGCGTAATACATGCATTCTGCCTCGTGCAACAGCGCTATTGCTTCCACGCCCACGCTACCGGCCACATATGCCCGCCGTCGCAAGCCGCCGGAAACGGTTGTCGTTATGAAGAAGCCTGATCAACGCTTGTGGCGTGGACTGCCGGTTCGCTGGCAAACCATCCCAGCGCACAAGGGAAGGGCGCACACTTCTGCATATTACTTGCCTGTGGGATGCCAATCCCAGATTGGTGCCGTTGGCTAGGAGAGCGGAAAATGTAGTACCGTGGATCCTAAGGTGATATTTTCCATGAAGAATTGTAGAATTTTTATTTATATTCATTAAATAGTATACTTAATCAGTACAGTAACGAGACCTGTTAAGGTAAACGCCCAACACTATGTTTAATCTGCCGGTTGGCCCTTTTTCTAGGGGAGGTAAACCAAGGAACCTTAGGTCTTCTTCTACTTTTTCTTGTTCAAGACTCTTGTCGAACTCGTTCAGTTTTCTAAGCCACAGATTCCCTGCTTATCTCATAGCAGCGCCTGTAGAAGCATTATCTTCCCAGTGAATCGTCTTCTCCGCTTAGTGCTTGCGGACCCCCTCTCAGAACCCCCCCGGCTCGTGACCGTCATTACTGGAGACCACCTTTAGAAACTCGTGCCTTTGGAATAACCAAAAGCTCGTAAAGATCGTTGTGCGCTATAATCCGAAACGGAGAACTGACAATACCACAGATATGAGGTGCACGCCCATTTTTCGGTGTGTTACAGCGTACGGGCTCTTGCTGAGAAACCCGCGGTGAATGATTGATATGAATAACTCCCGCGCGAGTGGCTAGCAGCACGATTCGAACAAGTGTGGCACGGGGAAATTCTCGATATTACCACTGCCTCGGATAAAGCTTAGGTGGTGGCCCAAATGGACGAATACTTATTCATTCACTTAAGATTTTCCGTTTTTCCCTAATTTGCACCACAGTACTTCAAGACGCCAGCATCTCCGCCGCCGCTCTCAGTCAAGGGTAGCCAAGGTTCCGGCTCTGAGACTTCCTCCGACCGCTGTATCTGCCTGTGAGGAAGGATATCCCGTAGCACACGGATCACCATCTGTTTGGTTCGGAGAGAGCGTCCATAACTGGTTACACTAGTAGTTTCACTATGCTCGCTCCTAGTAGAAGGATCTTTAGATCTCGTCGTTGTTTCTCTTACGGCAATCCCCAATTTTCCCACCTTGGTGGTACACACTCTTCCGTGCGGATCTCGTGACCCACGCTCCCCATTCCTTTCCCATATCTGTCCTCCAAGGAGGCACCGCACACTCAGACACCCACCAACTGGGTATCTTTCTTATACCTCTCCCACCAAAAGCTGCCGTGGCAACCACGGCCGTGGAAACCATGGTCTTACATCGAAATTTGTCGTCTTGTCCCCTCGAGAGGGCTCTATTGTGCAACTACCTCTGCAGAAGAAGATTCGAACGTCTTCGTGTGCATTTCGATTCCCGCTTGCTGTCTATTGTACTGCAGCCTGCTCTACCCCTTCGTCTCCGGTACCAACGCGTATGGCGAGCGTGTATTGCAACGCCCTTCAAAAAGAGTTTTCTGGGCACTGTACCGATTCATTGGATTCCGGTTTGGCCGTATAGATGAAAGCTGTTACCATCGCAGGCGCGGTTCAAGTCCGTGTACACTGTGGTCTCCGGGGTAGCCGAGGCGGCGCGTTTCTCGCGACGTGGCACTCGCGCTGGTTGACTTTTTGGCACCTACACGGCCCCCGCGCGCGGCCCGCTGGCTGTAGTATGGGTGCTGGATGGCACCTGCTTTGCTCGATTATTTTAATGTTTTTGCTATTTATTTATTTGGTTATTTTGCGCATTTCGGCCTTAGCCCTGCAGTACTTGGCACGGCGGCAATCCAGGCGTCATGTTCAGAAAACCGCACAAAGCAGGATCTCTGGTCTGATCTTGCTGCCCACGCGGGTGACTCTCTCCGTCGTGGGAAAATACACCATGGATCACGGAAATCAACCGCGTGTGACACCAAAAACCATAGTCTGGACTATTCTATCCTTCCTTCAGGTTCGCCCTCGTGCGAATGTAGCCCCAATGGACCTCCGGTTTATCCCTCTTCGGACCACGTTTGTCACCCGCACAACGCGGCTGGCCCAATATCGGCAGGGCCTATAATATTACCTGCCCAAGCCAAGATAGCCTGATATACTACGGCGACATCTCACAGGACCCACGGAAACAGACACAATGAAAAGATTTGCCGGATCCCTGGTTTCTCTATTTGTCTCCATCCTGTACTCGATGCGATGGCTGAGCCCTGGAGTTACGCCAGGCTCGTCTATCTCGTCTGAAGAAAGCTCTGCTTCTGAACCACCTCGTGAGAGGAACGTTCCAAACATCCTTCGTGGTACTTTCCCCTTTGGAGCATGGCACTGCAGCGCGCTCCATCCGCGACACTGAAACCGCCCTGTTCCGCCGTGTTGCGGCGCCCAAAACCACGCTGCGCGTCGCACTGGCCTCCAGCTTCGTCACCCACACCACCGGGGCCGACGCGGCCGCGCAGCAGCCCGCTTTCCCTAGCTGAAATTCAGTCGTGATGCTGCTTAGCCATAGCGTGGCGGTCTCCTGCGTTTTCGGCAACCTGAACCACAGGCTGCAGATGGGCCTCACTTCCGTTTTCCTGCCAAACCTGCCCCGATAGGACTGGATCCTCCTTGCGCCCACCTTTCTATGCCCAGCACACTCAGTATGCGCTGGACTTATCTATCACCCCATTTTACTACTCCCTCTCCACCCTTTCACTGCTGCACTTCATCAGGATGCTGCCCCAGTGCACACCGCGTGTTTAGACAAACATTGGCTACGAGAGTCAGTCGTATCTGTTCTAGAGTGGTCGACGCGCTTGCCGAATTTGAATCCAATCTAAAACATTCGGAGAGTGCTCGCTGGGATGTTCTATGTGCACAGAAGGAAATTTCAAACAGTTATTAAACAAAAAAACTATTTTGAAAATTGTCAGAAATATATTACAGTTTGAACCGTAGCGAATATCATTGATCGGAGGCCAAAGCGTTGCATTAGCGCTAACAGGACAATGGGTACAAAACAAAATATTGAATTTCTCACAGTAATATTTTGTTCTTGACAAACGTATGTGTTTCAAAAAGGTTTTAAGACTTTGCATTTTTCTCAAACGGATTCTTGTACTTTTGGTGTTCTGCAGACGTTTTGTTTTTTTTCTTACATTTAACATCATGTCTATTGTTATTGAAACAGTCTATAATTCTCAAAAACTGTATAGATCCGAACATATTTGACCGTCTTTCATGTTCAAAACCATCCCAGCCTGTTGTTTTTCAATTTGTAAACAATGAGTTTCAGATCCATATCACGGGTTACAAACGCTCAAAAGCCGTATCTTTTGCATAAAAGTTAAGTTAAAAACGTTTCAGATTCATAGCAAGCCATCTCCAGCAACCATTAATGTGGCTCGAAGATCGCCACTTTCGCGCTTTGAACAGCTTCGAATTGTATGATCTAAAGCTGAACTAAAGTCCTACGCTCTAATTGACCGAGAACTGAAATCGAAACCTGGTCATTGTTCTTCGTCTTTGAAAACTTCCAGCAAAACAGAAATGGACATGTATCCACAACGTTTCACTCCTAAGGACAACGTCAATGTAAAACAAGATATTAGTGGAAAAAAAGACTTTGGTACAAAAATTTCAAAATACATAACACCAAATATATCAAAATCAACAATATTGCGTGACACTAAAAGCATATTTTTGAGTCCATATAAAAACAATGAAGAAAGACATTGTTTTAAAACATCTCCATAGACCAAAAATGGGTGAAATAGTGTGTAAAAATGGCGCATTGCGAAAACAAATGAGACACTCTATTAGTTTCCGAAAAATAATACTCACTATGGCTTGTACTTATTATCGGGTCTTTTATTGGCATAAATTGGAGAAGTAATGGTCTGCAGTTTTAGCAACACAGTCTACAGAACGGTTTAAAACGGAAAAGACTGAAGTTTCAAAGTACAGGAGCATATATTGCAGTATAATGAGCAATGGTCTTAGTGGTTTGGCCTGCTCTGTAGCGATAACGGCGTCATGACTAATTAGTAGAGGTATTCGAAAAAACAAGGTTAAATTCTCAAGGATGCCGGCAGGCTACGGTAGGCAGCCTGGTACGTGACGCTGTGGTAGTACTACAGCCACGTGGGTGGGCGGAGGACACCCCTGAGCTCCGCTTCATACTTGAGGTGTGTGAGCGACGTTCTTGTTACATAGTAAAGTGAAGAACGTTTTGGGTAAAAGTGTGACTCCTGTGGTCACTCCGGTCACTTGCAAAAAGAAAACTGGCTTCAATGCGTTTCGAAAACCTACTACGGGGGGTGGCCAGGCAATAGTGCCACTTTGAGCAGTGCCTCCCTCTCATTAGTGCCACCCTCAGGCGCGTGACATACTTTCAGTACAGGTTTCAAAGCAAAGAAGACCCGCAATCGAGATCGCGAAATTATAGGCCTATGTCCACAACCCGACAGCATTCTCGATCTCAAAACTCCCTATTCGGGTCAAACATAATGAACTCTACCTCCACACCCATTCAAAGACGTACTCGCACTACTCTCGGGCAACAAATTGAGAGTTCCCGTCTACGGAGGCAAGGTCACAGTGCAGGCATTATCATGTCTCGCTTCTCCATTTCTCGGCGCACCGTCACAAACATGAAACGCAGAACTGCGTCTTTAGTTGTTCATAACGATGGAAACGCACTTTCACTACTAACAAAAACAGTGAGATCCCCGCCTTTTCCGATCATAGAAACTAATCTTCTCAACTTCCTACAGGTCGCGCGCTGCCCCTAAATGCCTGTCACGCAAGCCATTCTACAGCAACGAGCTCTGCATATTCGAGAAACTCTTTTGTCTAGCAGTATGCCCCCGACATTGAAGCAGCTGCTGCTTCAATTCCGTGCATCAAACGGATTGGTTTCCAAGTTTGTCAAACGACATGCACTGCGCTCAGTATCGTTCTGTGGCAAAGCCGGCAGCGATTCCGTGCAGAGCGTTGCGGCGGACATGAGCATTCTACGACAACTTCTGAGAGAGTATGACATGGAGTGCATATTCAATGTTGACAAAACTGGTCTTTTCTATAAGCTCCTGCCTCGTCGGACATATCTCGCTCCTGGTGAAGGCCGTAAGTCGGTTCGTAGTACAAAGGCAATGAAAGCAAAAGATCGCATCAAGGCATACGTGTGCACCAATACTGACGGTTCCACCAAACGTCCGATGGCTGTTATTGGCACGGCCAAGAATCCAAGATGCTTTCGCATCGGGATCCCATCTGTACCGTATCTACATCAGAAAAACGCGTGGTCGGACACTGTTACGATTTGCAAATGGTTTCTGGATATATTTCTACCGTTTGTCCGAAGGTTTACATCCCGAAAATGCGTGCTTCTAATGGGCAACTGCGGCCCACATGGAGCGGGTATCAAGAATATTAGACAACAAGTAGAATTGCTGACATGGTTTCCCAACTGTACTTCAATACATCAACCAATTGATTTGGGAATTATTGCAGCATTGAAGACGAGGTATCGGTCACTTCTTCTTCGTGAGATTGTCTCAGGAATTGAGACTAGAAAATCACGGCGTGAGTCTGCAATTGCAAAGTGGGTAATACGAGGGTGTGTAGACGGGTATGATCCCCATATGTTAGACGTTTGTCGAATTGTTTCTAAGAGCTGGGATCATGTTTCGTCTATGACTGTGGTACTGTCAGCCCTCCTGTCGAGGTAGTAGAGCACAACGTCCGTTAGGAGTTTTTGGTGACTCCAAAGGCGCGTGTTCTTAAAGGTGGTCTCCGGTATCCGCTGTCGCGAGCCGGGGGAATTCTATAAGGGATCCGCAAACACCAAGCGGAGGGGGAGGTTCACTGGGCGGACAATGCTCCTACAGGCGCTGCTATGATGCGACCT
>JAHNZQ020003147.1:1968097-1979852 GCA_019155205.2 Gracilaria vermiculophylla
ATACTGTAGCGCACGCAGGCAATATTATGCACCACGTGGCCCAGCTAATAAATTACGAACCCTCCTTAGGAATATTATGCCATAAGGCCAAACCACCATAATTCCGTAGGAGCCACTGTACTACAATGACAATTTCCAGGTGCTGGAGAAAACCTCTTGTTCTCCCTGTGCATTATGCCGCAGAACGTAACGCAGTAGAAAGCAAAATGTTGCAGAGCACGAAACAAGCATCTAGTGTGCAGGATATAGTGGAGGCTTTGAAGAAGCTTTCAATTTTATCTGACGAGAGGGATGCCACTATGGAGCAATTGGCCGAAGAAATGGGCGTGGAAGATGTTGAGAGGTGGTTAGCAATTGAGGAGTATAACGCCGTAAAGGAGGCATTGGTTGAAGATGCTTTATTAATGGCGGCTGAAGATGTTAACGGTGATGGAGACGGTGTTGTTCAGTGTGATAGCGATGAGGACGGTGGCGGTTTTGCAGCTCTTCCAGCGGAGAGCAATATTCGTTCTTTTTTGAAGGCTATCGAAGAAGTAGCACTTAACTCTGCCGTCGCTGGCACTTTTCTCTACTAACGCAGAGCAAAATCCACTCTTCTGAACGCCAAGCGAAGGGAGAGAGGGATGGAATTGCGGCAAATGCTGATAACAGAGGTCTTATGAACCTCTTCTTTGCTCCTGCACTCAGTTGTGCCTACTCCGCAATTGTGCCACTTATTTTCAATTGTCACAGGGTAGCACTATTGTGTGTAGTCCCCTGTACCCCTAAAACGTATGGAAAAACTGCTTTGAAGGCTAATTCATGCACAGGGTTTATGTAAAATAGTTTCCAAGATATATATGCGCATCGTCTTCTTTTCAAAAAAACTGGCTCGATGTTTTCAAGTGCTGTGCAAAATGATAGGACCAACCCCAAAGTACAGCTTGTCGTCAACATGGTTCCCTTTTCTCTATGTAGAACACACAGCACATTTGCGAATAAAACCAAAGATTAAAATGAACACTACATTATTCATAATACAATTGTGTGGCAGTACAAAAAAAAAAAAGTTTATAGCTGTTCCAATACATAGGTCCACTTGAGGTGAACATCCTATACTTAATTCTGAACGGCCATTTTAATTCTAAACCATGTTTACGTATATGCAGAAGATTGTTTTCCAGTACGAAATCATTTCAAAACGTCAGAAGCATTTCTCCCTATAGAAAGAGATAAGCAACTTTCCGAACAGGAAAAAGGAAGAATAGAAACACTGTATATTGTAGTTGGAAGCTCTAGAGACATTTTCAAAGCAAAATGATGGTCTACAACAGTCGTGTTACACTACGTAAGCAAGAAAAACAATTATGGAAAGTCGAAAAGCCCAGGAAAGCCGAAAAAAAGGAGTGCAGCAACTGCGCAACGAGTGGTTAGGGAAGCGATGACGACATTTAATTGATCCAATTCTATTTGTCAGGCACTCGATCTGTCTGTCAATGCATCTCCCGTTCGCAGAACAATGAATCAGAATCCGAATATAAAATAAAAGAAGAGAAAATGCACTACTTTATTAACGGAAAAACACAAAAAAATGAGAACTAAGTGGGCCAGGATGTCGGTCACATTCAAGGACTCAGTGTGGAACAAAGTAATATTTAGCGATGAAAAGAAGTTTAATATGGATGTGCCAGATGGCTTTCAGTACTACTGGCATGATATAAGGATGCAGAAAAAAACATTCTCAATAGGGGTGCTTCTTTTATGGTTTGGGCAGCATTTTGTAGGAATATAAAAACAAGTTTAGCTATTCTAAGTGGTACAAAGAATGCAAATGACTACACCAACACGTTAAAAGAGTTTTTATTACCGTTTGCGTTTGAAATCTACGGTCTATTGGAAATTTCAGCAAGACAGTGCCTCTATACATACTGCAAACCACACAAAAATGTGGTTTCAAATCAATAATATTGATCTAATTGAGTGACCAGCGCATTCTCCGAATTTCAACCATATCGGGAATCTGTGGGGGATATTGCCGCGCAAAGTTTATTGCGGTGGAAGGCAATTTAAGAGTGTCAGAGAGTTGCAGAATACTGTTACGCAGGAATGGAATTCCATTTACAAGAAAACTTTACATAATTTGGGTACTTCTATGCAGAACCGTTGCGTTAGAGCCCTACAGAACGATGGAATAAAAACCAAGTATTAAACGTACTGCAATGCGGAAATGAACAACTGTTATTATTGGTGGACCAATCATTTTGCACAGCTATAAACTCGAAACTTTTGTCTCATTCAAAAGTCTTTTGGCGGTTTCATTTGAAGCTAATGAATATCAATTACGACATTAAGGGTGCTACTGCATGTGTATATGAAATAAACGTTGCAATATCCTTTTACGTTCCGTTTGTAGGGTAGACCTATCATTGTCCACAGCACCCTACTTTTCATGCAAAAAAAGCTTCAAATCATCAGGCAGGACGCGGAGAAAAACTTTAACAGTGTTATCTTTTAAAATCTGAAGCGTTATAGAGTCCCAATTGCCATTCTCTTCAAACATCCGACTCTTCATAGATTAAAATGATCTTCAGAACACCCTTAACAGCTCAGTCGAGCAGACAAAAGAGAAAGTAGAAGAGATATACGCGATGCAGAAGTATTCTCAAAAAGAATTAGAATAAATCTCAATCTCAACCTTCCTAAATCAATTATTTAGAGGAAAATAAACAACGAAAATGTATGCAAGTACAAAAATGTGAAGAAATACTTATTTCTGCAAGGCCACCACAAACTAAAGAGGGCTGACTGTTGTGGTCGAAAAGGTTACGGGGAAAAAGAATGGCAAAATGTTATTATTACTTATGAAGAAATATTCAATCTGGATAGTCCAGATTGCTAAAAAGTTTTTCAGCATGATCTTTGTGAAAAAAGCTCTGAATTGTACACAGGTCATTCTGTGGGGGGTTCCGTCATGATCTGGGCTGCCATTTTTAAAGAACACCTCACTCATACTGCATTTATTGAAACAACCATGAAACCCGAAAACTATCATGAAGTACTAAGCAATTGTTTTGCTTCGTTTTCGTTACTGTTTCCACGAAGAAATTTTCATTTTACAACAGGATGATGCGTCGGTGCACACTACGTCTTTAGTCAGAAACTAGCCTCAACAGTCAGACCTATCTGTTCTGGTGTAGTCGGTGAGCAAGCCAAATATAAATGCAACCGACAACGTTAGGATATTGCTGGATTGCTGGCTAGGATGTTCTACGCGCATGGAAGGCAATTTCAGACAGTTTTTAGACTCAAAAACTGTACTAGAAATTGTTGGAAATCTTTACAGTTTCAGCTGTGGAAAAGTACATCAATTCGATGCCAACACGATGCATTGCCGTTATATAGCAAAAAGGATGCAAAATGAACTATTGAGAGTCTCAAAGTAAAAAATGGTTTGTGAATAACATATGATTTTGAAACGGTTTTTATGACTTCAATTTTTTCTCAAATACATTCATGTAGGCGTGCAGTAGACGATTGATAGATTTCTAGACATTTCACAGAACTTTATATGTTTTTGAAACAGTCTGTACGGTGCGTTTCAAGTTCATGTCAAGCCTAAAAAACCCGCCAATGTAGTACTGTAGTGGGTTTTTTGCACATCAAATAATTAGAATTCGTTTCATAATCATAAAATTACATCAACAACATCCAGCGTTACGGCTCGAGAGTCACCTCTTCTGCGTTCCAAACAGCCTAAAATCATAGAACTGAGAGATATTGGACACTTCTATGCTGAAATTGGCCGACTTTTTAACTGTCGTCCGGTCACATTTCTCCTTTTTCTCGAAATTCCAGCAATCCATGGAGCAAAAACATTTACAGCGTCCACAAATTTTAAGCTTTGCAGAGAAACGCGTTGTTAAACGGGAACTGTGTCGAGGAAAAGTTTCATGTAATAAAATTGCAGAAAACTTAAACCTCAATGTTTCTTAATGAATGGTTTGGCGTGAAATAAATAAGAAGAATTTTTCGAAGTTTTAAAAAGGAAGAAACCAGTCGTTCCAGAAGATCATCATGAGGAGAAAAGGATATCTTTGTGTGCGAGCATGTCGTACTGTAGAGCTTAACGGGACACAGTCATTCTATCTGACGGAAGAAAGATCAACTTGGATGGTCCCCATTGTTATACATTTTACTGGCATGATCTAAGAAACGAAAGCTCTGAATTTTTGGATAAGACACTCTGGAGGTGGTTCTGTAAAGGTATGGGATGGTATATCAAAATATGGAAAAACAGATATTGCACTCATTGACGGAAGTATGAACTCTGCATGCTATCAAGAAGTTTTTTATAACTATATGCTACCTTACGGATATTGTGAACATGGAAAACATTTTGTTGTGCACTAAGATAGTGCACCGGCACCCAAATCTAAACTGATGTCAGAACGGCTACAAGAAAGAATCATTACGGTAATGTAATGGCCAGCACGCTCATCAGAGCTAAACCATACGAAAAATGTACGGAATTTAATATCAAGAACGGTTTATGGCCTTCGAACGTAGTTAAGCACAGTTCTTGATTGGAATAACTGTTTTAAGAATTCCTAGGACAATACTTCTATTTCAAAACATAATGCCTACATACATTAATTTGATGCCTCAACGCAGTATTAGCGTTATTCAACAAAAAGGTGGAAAAACTAGTTACTGAGTCGCCAAAAGTGACTTAAAGTTGATAAAGCTTTTATGGATTTGAAACGGTTTTTGGACTTGAATTAATTTTAAATCTTGACTTTGTAGGCGCACACCACCAAAATCACATTTTTTTAACTTTGACAACGACATGATATGGTTTTGAAACAGACCGTACAGTGCGTTTCAAAAACATTTTACCGCTAAAAAATGCGCCAGAACTGTACTGTTGGTTAAAGTTTGCGCATAGTCTATGTAAAATCGTTTCAAAACGATACGTACACCGTCTTCTTTCTGAAAAAAAATGGCTCGAGGTCCTCCAATTTCAAAGCAAAAACAGTTTCAAATCAGGATGATTAATGCCCAGAAACACTCCATGAATGCTATCGCTCGAAAATTAAAGCGTTTTAGGGTCCCAATTGCTACTTCTCTCAAAGCTCCGACTTTTAATGGACTAAAACGATCTGCAGGACGCCCTAGAAAGCTCAGACCAGCACACTAAAGATGAATTTAAAAGGAGGTGTGCAAAGGAAAAGTAACATGCCAAACATTTGAATAGATATCACTCTCAACGTTTCTAAATCAACTGTATGGAGACAGGTAAACAACACAAATTTATTAAATTCCAAAAAAAAGAAGAAAAGGTTCTTTCTTTCAGACAATCACAAGCAGAAGAGAGGTGACGGGTGTGCTGGAAAAGCCTTTTGTCAAAAAGAATGAGAAAACGGTATTCTTACTCATGAAGAATAGTTCCATTTGGACAGACCAGATTGCTACAAATATTATTAGCACGATCTTCGCAAGGAACGCAATTAAGTTTATACCACGCATTCAGGTGGAGACTCTGTAATGGTCTGGGCAGGCATTCCTAAAAACTGTCTGACTGAAATTGTATTTACAGAAACTACCATGAACGCTGGAAAATATTACTTTAAGAAGTTCTGTACATTTATTTGCTACCTCTCGGTTTATGTTTCAATTAAGAAAATTTCATTTTTCAAGAGCATAATGCGCCTGTACACACTGCATCTTTAATCAAAAACTGGCTATAAAAGTCAGAGGTATCTGTTTTAGAGCGCCCGGCGCGCTCGCCAGATTTGAACCCAATCGAATACGTTTAGGGACTGCTGGCGAGGATGGCTTGTGCGCATGGAAGGCAATTTCAGACATTTTTTTAACTCAAAAACTGCATTAAAAATTGCTGGAAATCTAAAACAGTTTCAAGTGTGGAAAAGTACATCAATTCGATGCCGAAACGTTGCATTAGCCTTGTACAGCATAAAAGATGCAAAATAAACTATTGAGCGTCCCGCAGTAAAGAATTGTTATTGATGATCATATGTTTTTGAAACCGTTTTTTGACTAATTTTTTCTGAAACCCAATTTTGAAGGCGTACAGTATACATTTGGTATTTTTTTGATATTTCCCAGCATGGAGTGTGTTTTTGAAATAGTCAGTACGTCAAATACTGGTGATTATTCAAAAAAAAAACCAAACCTTTGATTTCGGAACTGCAGCAGACATTATCCTGCAAAACCATTACAGGGTTAAAAACCCCATTTTGTACCCTATGCGGTTCCAGAAAGCCTCAATTGGAAACCTTACATACAAAGTAGCGAACCAGCGTGAAAAGTGCTAAGGAATTGGAGGTGTACATGAAGGGTGCTGGACCTCCCAACAGTCTCCTCCTCTCTCATCGTCCGATAGTAAGACATTGAGGGGTCACAAATACAAAATCCTCGGGCCAACCTTCATTTGCACCCTTCAGACGCTCTGTCGTTTTCCACGGCCCAGAACTTGAAGTCCTAAAGCCGGTTTCCCCTTTCCCAACTCCCTCTCCCCTGCACGAAGCCGCACACCCTCAACCCCCTCAATCCAAAAGCCTTGAACAAATCGCAAGGTACTTACTGTTGCCGAATAACTCCCAAGTCAGCGTCATGGCGCGTCAAGCAACATGCAGTTCCCCCAAGGTAAAGGTCGATCTGGCAGACGAAGTCGAAGTAGCTCCAAACCACCCTCCAGCACGCGTGCTAGGAACGTTTACCGACGAAGAATTTTATGAAATTGTGAAGCCACATCTAGACCAAGTATCTGCTCCGTTCTGTAAGAAGATTCACAAGCTTGACGAAAAGGTCGCACGACGAAAAATCATCCTGAACGATTGTATGAAACACCGAGAAAACAAGACAATTCCGAAGTTGCTGATGGTGCCTCGTATGCCGCAGATTCCTAAAACTCGGGATGGTGCATTCGACTCACAGTTCGAGGAGATCACCCAAGATTACGTCACCAAGACTCTTGAGCTCGTCATTCAAGCACGCGCCGCCGACTTAAAGGCTCTAGACTGTGAGAGAAAAGACCTCTTTGCTAACGCCCTCAAGAAGCTGGATGAATGTTTTCATTTCGCACTTGAACATGGCATGAAAATGACCACATCAGAAGTTACCGCAGTTCTCGAACGCTACAAGACGTTTCTTGATAGATCTATCAAAGAACGCCGACTGCAGATTGAACTGAAGATATTTTTTCGTAACTACAATGATGTAGAATGACATACTACCCACTTCCTATGAAATAACTCATTTTCATTTTGAAATGGACGCTGGTGGATATATACACCTTTAAGGTAATAAATAAATAATTGAGACGTAACACGTTTCTGACGCTCGTTTTTGCCCATCTATAAAATTTTAATTCTACTGTGGGATTACAAATACATTAGGTCTCCCACGCTGTTAACGAGTATTTGCGTAGTTTAGACCTAAAACTCTACTACTTTGTAGGTGGGTAATCATCCACAAATTAGGTTGAATCACTATATTTGGGCAGTATACACCTTGCAAGAGAAAGAGTGTAATTTTATAACAGATATACCATAATTGAGTAGTTTCAGGTTTACGCTGTGACATTTCTTCAATTGATTTGTGAGATATGTTACTGCAGAGCCTCTCAATTTCGTTTTCCTATATGCGTAACTGATAATTTCAGAAACTTGTTTACGCTTCATTTCCGTTGTAGACATTTCTGTCATGCAGACAAACTCAATAAATGGGCCGTTATCCAATGTAACTTGCATCAAATATCTACTCGTGTCCTCGTCAATCTTCTCTCTGCCATATCATGGGTACTAATGGTCGACTACGAGACCACACACCCACTAAAGCAAACAAAAGAGTCGCCAAATGGCAACGAGCGTCCCTTCCTTTGTTTCGCTTACGGCGCTTATGCCAAAGCTCATGTGTTAACAGAGCATCTACTATTTGTATGTGGGCTTTCCAGACAAAGAAGCATATGAACGAGCGTAAGCGTTACGCCCTTCGAACGGCTCAGATCGGTTTCACACATTTCGTTGATCACTTCTGGATGCTTTCAGATAACACATGCCTGTCTCTTTTTCGTTTTACAAGACAAGACATCATGCGAATACTCCTTTTCTTCAAATGGCCGGTTACCAAGTTCTACACTACCTGTAATAGGTATTCTGTCTGTCCTTTATTGGCTACATGCGTGTTACTTCGGCGGTTGGCAACGCCTTGTAGATGGAAGGATGTAGAAATGTGGTTTGGGCGTCATGGTTCCCAGATGTCTGAAATATTTTGGGAGGCACTGCACTACTTTGTTGGAGGAAACGCAGATCTATTAATGAGTGAGTGTCAAGCCTCTTTCTGGCGTCTGCGACTCGCGATGTACGCAGAAACCGTGAAAAGAAAAAGCTATGGGCTTGATAATACTGTGGGATTTATCGATGGGACCGTAATTGCTATTGCACGACCTGGAGGGCAAGCAATTCTGCAAAGGGTGACCTACAGTGGTCATAAACGTAAACACAGAATTAAGTTTCAGGCTGTCGCTACTCCTTGTGGACTAGCAATGCACCTACATGGACCCATGGAGGGTCGTAGACACGACTGGGCGCTGTTTCTACAGAGTGGAATTGACGAGTACATGGGGTTGTTGTTGTGCGTTGATCGTTTGCAGTATGCGTTGTATGTGGATTCCGGGTACAGCACACGCCTATACTTGGATACCCCGTTCTCCGGTTCGAACCTATCCGATATTGAGAAGGCTTTTAATAAGGCCATGGCAAGGAGTAGAGTGACGGTTGAGTGGTTTTTCAAAGAAGTGAAGCAGTATTGGACTTATGTCGACTTTAAGCGAAAAATGAGAACGAGGGAGCATGCAGTTGGAACTATCTACGTTGCACCTGTTTTACTCACAAACATCCGTAATTGTATCTACCCGAACAGCATATCCCAGTACTTTGAGTGCTCCCCTCCCTCACTCGAAGAATACATGAACCACCGCCTGTTAAGGCGCGTCTTGAGATGCCCATGGAGAGGAACAAAGTCCGCGTCCAGAGCGAAGCGAGGGCCAAAGAAGTGGACTTGTAGCCCGGAGGTATCGCAGGAGCGAGTAATTTTGGACTTTGGAAGCGACGTTCTGCATGTTTAACATACTAGATGGTTCAGCAGACGGTAGTAAACGGCCTTTTAGCCTCTCTCTTTACTTCTTTGTTTCTAATATCTTTCCAACTAGAGCAAAAACAGCGTTGAGCTGTTTGGTAGAGTCTTCACTCATTTGATGAATTAGCTCACGCTGCGCGTTCGCCTCTTCCTTCTTTTCCTGTCGCTTCTGCGCTCTCTCAGCTCTTTCAGCATTCCGGTCAAGTACTTCTTGCTCGAATTTTCTGACTTCCAAGTTAAGGCGCGCCTGATCCACCTCAGAACGCGCTGAATCTGACGCCTTAATTGCTTCCCCGAAGGCAGCCATCCCGTCCTCATCATCCTTTCTTCCAACTCGACGCTTCTTCGGCGTCACTGCCTTTGGGGTGTCTGAATCTGTGTCCGATGACGTTTCCTTTCCCCTCTTAACCTTGTTTTTGAGCGACTGCAAAATTATCTCCCTCCCAGCTGCCAACTTTTTCTGCTCCTGGTCACTCTTCGCATCCGTGTCTCCCTCCTTCTTCGTAGCCAAATCCTTCCGCGCCTCTACAATGTCCCCCAGTAACGCATCTACCTCCCCTATTTCCCCACCCACTCCCGACATCACTTTGTCTTGCGCATCTCTCGTCTCAAAATCTTCGACCAGACGCAGAAATCTGTCTTGAATACTTTTACCATTTGCAGAATGCGCATAGCTCGGGTTAACACTTGCCTTAATGGCTGCTTCTTTGAACCGCGCCATGCTCTCACCATGGGGGGCAATGTGTGCCTTCGAGGCAGCCACCTCTTGAATGATGATGAGGTTTTCTGCTGTTGAGAACTTGGATCTGCGCCCTGGCTTGGCTTTGGGCTTAGGATCGTTTTCAGATCCGTCGTCAGATCCGACAACGATAGCGCCAATTTTCTTTGCTTTTTCTGTGGTGCGAGTGTTGTTCGATTCTGTCTACATCGTGAGAAAGAGACGTGGGTAGAGTAGTCTATCTTATCGAGCCCTCAGTTGAAGAAATGATTTCTGCAACCACTCATATTTCAGCAAACAAAGCCTCTCACTGATTCAACATTTCCGTAATTTTTATCACACGTGTCTTACGTATTGCAGAAATACTCAAAACCCATTGCCGAATTTTCTCTGCGTAAACTCTCTAGTAAAGCGATCGTTGTGCTTATACTTCATCTTCAGGTGCTAAAGTTTCGTCACAAGAACAGGCGCCGCCAAACTTTGTGTCCAGACGCATTCGTTTTTTCTGACGATACTTTCGTTGGACTTCTCGGCGTTTTGCAGCCATAGATTCACCGATGTGATAAAGACGATTGCGAAGACGAATATACGTTTCCAAATCCTTCTCGCGTAGAGGATACCAGCGCATATTTAGATTCGTGAGAGCAACAGCCAACTGCATAAAACAATTATAAAGCTTCTCTCCATATCTCCATTTGCCTGCAAAAACACCCCATAGACCTACGAGACGTCCAAAAAAGTTCTCAATCACGACCCTATGAGAGGAAATTTTCCTGTTACGAGAATTCTGTTCCGCAGTCAAAATTCCAGGAGGAGGCTTCCTAGTCGGATGAATCAAACGTACATGAAATTCTCCGCCTTGGTATCCCTTGTCTGCCAAAACGGCCTATTGATTCTCGTACTTATCCACCAGCTCTCCGATGTCCGGTATATCTTTCTCCGATGTTCTCTTCTCTAACGCAGTCTGGTGAAATTCCAGATTCTCGTAGAATATGTCCACATCCGCTTTCGAACCAGGGTAGTGGTCGGCCAACCTAGCACCATTCCATTAGACATGACTGACATCTCCGTTTTAAAGCCATATAGCTTATGTTTGCCGCTGCAATAAACTTTGCCTTCCTGCATGTTTCCACCTGGGCGATTTGACTGCTGAAAGAATACATCCGTTGCGTAACGGGCATATTTGGAATGCTTAAAAGTTTTGTTGTTCTTCAACAGTGTACCTAGACTGTATTCGCCGTCCAAATAGTAAATGAAGCTTTGTGAAATATTATCGGCAACTACCTGAATGAAGCGGGTGATCATTCTTTCAAAAGTAGGTCCTTTGATTTTAAACATTCTTCCAAGAAAGTCCCATTGCCCTCCATGCTTGAGAGTAGCCAAGGCCATGAATAAAACATCTTTGGGAGTGTACTGGTATCGGCGACCGCGCCCAGTGTTCCATTTACCTTGCACATTTGCTTCTATAACGTTCCAAAGAGAATCAAATTCAGGTGTAGTGAAGTGTGTCATCTCACGAATGGCGCTAGAACCCCCGTCGCGAAAGAATGAGTCGTATATTGGACAAGGCGAGTCCGCGCCTTCATCGCTATCGGTCAGATCAGGCTCGCAGTTGTATTTTTCAAGCTCTGTATCTCGTGCAATTCGCGCATCGGCAAGAAGCTCCAATGCAGTACGAATTTCATCAGTAGACAACGGAAGATTGGTAGGCATTTTTGTGATTGAAGGACTCAATGTTGCTATACATGGTGCACTAGAAGATTTGGATAGTGTCATGCAGTGGTTTGTACAGTCGAAGACTCATGAAATACACAATGACTCACTCATTACAAATGACGAACAGTAGTATATATTTTTAGTGAGATCGTTGTGTAAATATTGCGAGAGATGTATTGAATT
>JAHNZQ020003147.1:1979952-1993453 GCA_019155205.2 Gracilaria vermiculophylla
TTGCTTGCATGGAAATGATTTTGTTTTTCAGCAAGATAACGCTGCGGTACACACTTCTAACTACATGAAAGATTGGTTCTCTGAGCTTGGCATGAATGTCATGCAGTGGCCAGCGCGATCGCCGGATCTAAACCCTTATGAAAACGTTTGGGGTTTACTGGCAAGGATGGTTTATGGCCATGGCAGGCAGTTTAATACAGTTTTTGATTTAAAAACTTGTATTGAAAATTGCTGGAAAACTATCAATAGGTCAACTATAGGTTCTTACATAGATTCAATGCCAAAGCGTTGCATTAGTGTAATCCAGCAAAAATGTGCAAAAATCAATTATTGAACAAGAGATATTGACCGTTTGAAGTAAAGTGTCCTATTATTTTGAAACGATTTTTGAACTTAACATTTTTCAAAAACTGGTTTGCAGAGGCCTACAGTACTAAAATTGATGATTTGCGTCAAAATGCCAGGTGTCCTATACTTTTGAAACAGACTTTATTGGTCACGACATTACTGCGCAGCTGAAAATCACTAAAGTCCAGGCAGGGAACTGCGTGCCGATGTAATGAAAGGTTTGGAAACAATGTTTTCCAACTCATACGTCGGATACTGCTTTATTGATGTCTAACAACGCAAGAGGTCTATTGAAACCAAAATCGATTCTGTTCAAAATATTTTCAGGTAGTTTTATTGTTAATTGTTTTTGTTTTAGTTCTAAAAACAATTAAACCGTCTTTGTATTACGTTACATAGGAAGTGAAACGTAATGCTTGTTGAACGCGTTTTCCTAAAGAAAGAAACTGTTTCTATATTTTGGACTTGCTTCTGAGTCTGTTCAATTAAACTATATTTTCTTTGAGTAGTGAAAAACTTTTTAATCTAGAAAACATTCTAATGAGTGCCACATTTTCAAGTTAGACCAAAATTGATTTTGTGTGCGTGGGGCGCGGAATGAGGTCCGAACGCATTTTTGGTGGATATCATCAAAAGCTTTAGGCTATCTCGCGGATGATCCAGGTTTTCATGCATTGCGTGGCCGCTTTAATCCATAAAAAGGTGAAGTGATTACTTTGGTCGTATTGACACAACTGCCCTCGAAAGCCGGCGACACCACGTGCCGTAGGCCTTATTTACTGTGAGAGCTATGTATTTTGTTGAAAGAGGAGAGAAGCTCCTCAGCAAGTACGACAATTTCTTCCATGGGAAAACAAATTTGGTTCCAGATTTTTATTCGTTTCTATAATTGGCACATTTCTTTTCCATATTATTCTCTCCTCTCCAAACTCAAATCATTTTTCAAAACGTCCTTCAAATTTTGCGTTCTTAAAACTCTTAAAACCAAATAGACGGTCGTGCATTATATTTCTTACATTAAATTAATCTTTATCATGAGGAGACCTATATGTCAAAAGACTAAAACGATGGACAGAACATATTTGCCTATTCTTTTGTGCATGCATCATTTCTAATTCCTTTTCATACCCCTTCGCAAAGGAAAAGAACATTTCTTACAAATGCTAAAGATGAAATATAGATATTTAATATGGATCTCTATAACAAGCTTTCAGTGGAAAATAATACACCAGGGGTCATACCGTGGCTTTGCATCACATATTTCATTCATACACATGCCTCTTCTACGAATCATGGTTGCAACTGCACTCAGTTTCCAGTCGAGCTCTGCAATCAAGAAATGCAGAATAATTACAATACAAAGCACTGGTTCTGCGTAATCCAGATTTCAAATTTCAATTATGATTCAGCCAGGTACATACGTACGTCTCATGAACTAGCCGTAAACCACGATTTCTCCTACACATCCCATGTAGATTTCAATGCATTTACGCTTATGCACACCATCGATTTCTATTGCAGCGCATACTGTAAAACAAAACCACGCACAAGGTGTCTCTCAAAGCATTCGGGGCCTCGATCCCTTGAGGCGGTGCTCGCAGGGGATGTTCCCTCAAAGCACTGCTGAGGCAGCCGTAATTCTGCTGATTGCGGCTGGATATACATAGAAGATCTCGGAATAATCCATGTGACAGGGATGGATTACAGTAGGGAACATCCCGAAAAATAGTAAATAGAAAGAAAATAGTGAGCAAAATACGGGAGGTCGCGACACGATGAACGATAGGAAACCAATTTTCAAAAGCGAACAGGAACAAAAGCCGCAACAGAGTAAAGAGACAATAATAAGACAGAATAATATATAAGGCCATATCCAAACCAATGGATGGATGCTTCTGCTTGTTGAAGCGAGACGGGTTAATATGATGTACAATGCAGCACATCTCCGCGAGGAGGATGCCGCTTCACAACCTAAAAAGACTGAGAGTCGAACAACGTAAACCTCACATGTAGAAGGCGCATCGATTTCGAGACGTAGCCTAAATACTGATAATACGCCATAGTGCTATCTGACAATGCTCTATCGTACGCCGATTAAGGTATTTACTGTTTTTCACCGATTTCGGGAAACCGCCATCACGGAGAGTCAGGAAAGTGGCACGCACCTTGCGCGCGGGGCGAGATGAGATGCCACCGAAAAATTACAGAAAACCATCTAGATCCTATCTCGGGAGCCTCACCATGTTATTGAAGGGAAACTCGCTTATGGGCTATTTGTTTTGGGCCGCTTCCACTAAATAATCTGCCGTGAGCATTTTGCTCTACTAATATCAACATGTGTTACATTGGCACACTATAGCCCCGCAGAAGACAAGTGCTTTGGACTTTTTCCGACATTATTTCAGCTTCACTTTTGTACAAAATTCAGTGACGGACATTTCAATCTATAATGCATAACATGTTCTGCAGACAGTACACATCCTTAACAATCGGTGAATCTGACACTCTAAAAGCAAGAAAGTCTCAGAACTGGCCAATCTCTACCGATTTCGGCTACTCTCTGGGTCCCAAAGACATAAAATAGATTGCCCTTTTTTTTCTAATAACCATGCACCACCTCCCGCTTTTATTCAATAAATCTCTTTGACGGCAGTAATGACAACCATTTAAAGTGAATACCAAAGGTTTTTTGTCACCTCATTTCCGTATACGTCTTTTACAGCTCACTTCATGCAATTCCCATTAATCAGTTTTAGTGCAATACCCCGAAGGGGAACCTACCACCAAGGATGTTTGAACCTCCTTCTCGCGAGGTAGTTCAGGTGCACAGCATTCCTCGGGCGTGGCACACGAGCCGGGCGTAGCTCCAGACAAAGCCGTCGCCACGGATGCAGGAGGAAGACGAGTGTAGAAACCGGGAGTCCGGCAAGTCCTGTGATTGGGGCAGTTTACGTAATGTTCGGTGAGCATGGCGTGTAATATATCCGGCAATCTTGGCGCGGCCGGGAAATTTATTGGGCCGCGCAGGTTTTGGGCAAGCCGCGTTGAGCGGGTGGCGGACGTAGTCCGAAAAGGGTTGCCCGGAGGCCCAATGGAGATACTCTCGTACGTCGACGAACTTAGAGGAATGGAAGAATAGTCCAGACTATGGTTCTCGGTATCACGGGTGGTTGATGTCCATAGCTTATGGTGTACTTCTCAAAGGTAGAGGGAGTTATCGACGTGAGCTGCAAGTTCTGAAAGGACATCCCACTTGGTCCGTTTACTGGGCACGACAGTCGAAGAGCCGTCGCTCTAAGTACTGTAGGTCTAAGACCTTAATGGTCAAAATAACCAAATAAACAAAATAGCGAAAATACTAAATGAACCACGCAAGGAAGGTGCCAGCCGGCCCAGTAATGTATCCGTCAAGCTGCACGCAGCTTTTGCACGTGTGTCACGTCACGCGACACGCGCTGGGTCGCTTACTCCAGAAGCCACTGTGGAAGCGGACCTGGATCGCACCTGCGGCGTTAGGCTCAAACTGGAATCCTGTGAACCGGCAAAGTTCCAAGAAAAACCTCCACAGAGGTTCTATGCTGATATCTACGGACTCGAGTAGAGAAGAACGTTGATGTTGAAGCCAACGGCGGTCCATGTTCAAAATTCATGTGCTGGTATGCGAGAGCATTTTACGTTACACTACACATCCCCCCACTCAAATGAGGGGTCGCAACTCGACGAGGAAGAGCCATGTCAGAAAGCGCCAATAAGAGCATGCCCGACTCGCTGGCTTCCGGAAGCCCGTCTGGGTAGTACTGTCAGCCCTCCTCTCGAGGTAGTAAAGCATAACGTCCGTTAGGAGTTTTTGTTGACTCCAAAGGTGCGTGTTCCTAAACGTGGTTTCTGGTATCCGATGTCGTGAGCCGGGGAAGTTCTTAAAGGGGATCCGCAAACACCAGGCGGAGGGGGAGGTTCACTGGGCAGACAATGCTCTTACAGGCGCTGCTATGATGCGACCTGGAGATCGGCGGCTTAGAAACCTGAGGATGATCGACAAGAGCCTCCAACCAGAAAAGTAGGTGAAGACTCAACGGTGCTTGTCTTTACTTCCCCAGAGGTGGAGCTCAACCGGCAGATTAAGTATCAAGCCGGGAGCCCGCCTCGGCAGACCCTACTACAGTTGTAATTACCTGCGTAAATTAACTAGAATAAATAATAATTCTACCGTCCCTTAGGGATACCGTAGCGCACGCGGGCAGAATTATGCACCACGTGGCTCAGTTAATAAAAAACGAGCCGTCCTTAGAAATATTAAACAATAAGGCCACGCCACCGTTTTTCCCTTAGGATCCACTGTACTACATACTCTCTCTCTTTACTTGTACCACGTCCCCGACGTGCATCTTCCGATTTATTGATCCCCGGGGTGGCTCCTATCGGTGTTGAGGCAAGCGGGGCCTCCAGCCATTGGTGCATTCTCTCCTTCAGGCGTTCCTCCATTCCTTCATACTCTTGCGTGGCGTATTGCCGCGGGCTCGCCTTTCATGCCTTGCGGTGTTTTCCGGCCTTGCTCCTCCTTGCCTCGGCTGCGTCTCCTCCTTATCGGCGTCTCCGGTCTGTGCAACCGCGCCAGTTGACGGTGTGAGCTTCCGCCCACTCGAGTTCCTCGTGCGCGGTGCAGTCACGCAACGTCCGTGGCCGGAGCGTGTGTCAGTCCATACTGGCCAATGACTCCCTTGAGGCGCTTGCCACTCCGATTCCTTCGAGGATTCTCCTTCGCAAAACAACCACTTCATCGCGTCCGTTCATTCATTCTCCTTAAAGCTGCAAGTCTCATAATCCTCTCGTCTGCGTCCCCGTCGACCTTCACAGCATATGAACGTAAACCTCGCTATCGTGCTCCTTACCTCCCCTGATTCCTGTTGCCCGGCTTCTCCTCGAATTACATGATGGAATCTTGACGCAGCTCCCTCCTAGGTGGTGTATATAACCTTGGATCATTCCCCAAGTGGTGTCACATCTCTCTGCTCAGGTGATACCACGCGTTTGGTCGCCATCCATCCGGCTTCCTACACCTTTGGCATGTCTTCTCCGACTTCGGCGCCTACATTTCCTTCGAATCCTGAGGTATACCACACCTCGATCGGTGCACCGTTCCATCCAGGAGAGCATTTCGATCATCGCGCCACGCGGGTCTTCGTCCCATTCCACGGCCGGTGCATAATCCTACCGTGCTCTGTGGAGGATTACATTCACCAATTCGGCCCATACCTTCAGGCGATGCGATTTTGCGCCATACAGGAGGTTGCGTGGAACGAACAGAAGCGAAACTGGGTGGATACCTATCGTGCTCACTGGCTCTATACTCTGGTGCACGATGACAACGCTCCAACCACGGTGAAACACTGCGACACTCCATATCTGAGGTGACCTTAGGAACGAGAGATCCAGGCGCGATTCCAGGTACTGCTCCACAGGAAGCGCTCGCACCACAGACCGGGGCGACCCGGAAGCATTGTCGATGGGCGTTCTGCCCTCGCGGTGTTGCCCTTCGTTCCCCCATACCATGGCCTCCACTGGCTCAATCGAAATCGATTGGGGACGCACCTTGCGGACGAGATTCGTGTACGAACCGCTTTCGGGTACTTCTATGGTTGACACATCACGAAATTCCATGGCATGACTTCCAGGCAGCGTCCGAAGTACTACCTCAAGGTGAAAGACTTCTGGAGGGACCACTGGGTATCCCCGCACCTCTGCGTGGTGACGCGCATGACCTTCGCGTATCACACCGCCGAGGTTCTGGATCCCCGTGACTCCCTAGGGCTGTTTTTCATGTTAGTCTCCTCGACGGAGCTCGTGGTCGGCCCCATGATCGTTTATCTCCAAGCACCGGACGAAGGCGTAACCTCCTATACTCGATGCCGCTACGGCAGTCTCTACTGGTGCTCGTCGTATCAGCCGACCGTCGGACGTTTGCTACCCTTGTCGGCGTCCATTATCTGGGTCCTGCGCTTCTTTGGCATCCAAAACCTTGTTAAGGGCACCGCATGGAGTGAGTCCGAGGCAGAGGCGCTGTTGGGTTAAAACCTTTATGTGGCGTGGAATGACACGCCGGGCTTCCGTTGGTACGACTACGCCGAGGACAAGTTCCACCCCATTGTGAGGAGTTCTAATGGAGACGATGACGGGCGAGCGTACCCTGCCTTTCTTCGTCTGGCGCTTTGTCGGGTTCCTCAGGTGCCACGGCTCCAAGTACCCGACTACGACCCCTTGATGGAGAGCCTGGCGCATCATACGTCCCGTCGGTTACCGGCTCCATTCCAAGATATGGGCGCGCCTCCTGAGGTGATAACTTTGCGGCCCGCCGCAGTTCCAAGTGCTCCCGCGGTAGTAGCCGCCGTGTCTCCTATGGAAGAGGACGAGACTGCTCCCTTCCAGATACCTTCGCTCCCAGTGGTGCAACCCCGCCTGCGAAGCGTTCCAGTTCGTGTTCTTCAGCCTCGCCTGCGGAGCGTTCCAGTTCCCGTACCGCCTTCAACTCCAGTGTCACGGACTCCGCCTTTGGCTTTGCCGATCTGCACTGCAGAACCCGGGGAATCCCTTCGGGGATCCCCTGTCTCAGCTGGTCCGCCGTTCGCAGCTCCTTCCGTAGCGGTTGTTGCGTCGTCAACGGAGGTGGTCGCATCGGTTGCACCGTCCGGAGGAGTCTCCTCTGGGGCTCTTGAGGCTGCCTTCCAGGAGTTGGTACAGGCGTGCCTGGTGACGGGCCGTCTTGCTCCGGTTTCTCCTGTAGAGGCTCTGGGCTGTGCGTGCTTGGGTCTTAGAGCTCCACAAGGCCCGGACAGACAAAGTTTCGATGGCGGCCATCAAGGAAAGCCTGTCGGAGTTCTTCAAAAGCCAAGTGTTCACAGAAAAAGCGCGCCTTGAAGCGGATTATTCAACGCGATTTGGTGACCTGTAGGTGATAGAGCCCTGGCGAATAAAAGATCCTTCGGATGGAGGAGAAGCTCCATGAACAGAAATTCCAATATGAATAGGTCGTGCCCGCGTGCTCAGGAACACGAAGTACCGCCGCGAGAGCATGTGAAAAGTGAGCAACGGCATCATAGAGTCGAACAAGAGAACCCCAGGTGGGGCATAGACTGCGAAGACGAAAAACAACTCCGGTTGGGGGCCCCCTTCCCGTTTCCTAAACAGAAGCGTCTATTTGGGGAGGCGTTTCCGCACCAGATTGGCGTGGTATCGCCTAAAGAAGTTCTCCGGGATATGTTCCGGAGGTTTTTCCGTGTCGGTCTTCGCGGTGTACCCATACCAGCGGACGCGGTACAGTATTCCTGCAGGGGTTTGTCGATGGGAGACGATAGGGTCGACCGCATAGCGTTTGTCACCTTCGGGGATCAGGATGGTGTCGGGAGCCTCCAGTAATGGTTCACCGAGAGTGGTGATGCGGTTCCCAGTACCCCGTGGTGTCGTCGCGCCTGAGTTGGTCGGATGAGGACGTTCCATGCGTTGGCCCTGGGGTGGGATGGCGGGCATTCCTGAGAGGCCGGGCATCGGGACTTTAGTCACCCTATCACGGGAGACGAAGTCTTTGAGCCCGTTCACCTCAATGGCGACAGTATCCCTATAGGTGGCCAGGACTTTGTAGGGCCCTGAAGGGGTCGGCGCTAACTTGCGCGTGACATCCGGTGGTTCGTCGGATGTTGTTCCGGGTTTGTCGAGAAAAACCTCGTTGCCTTCCCTCAGGTGAGGGCCTTTCATCACCTACCGGTTGAATTCCTGTTTGTATCTCCTCTGCGAGGCGTTGAGTATCTCCTTTTGCGAGGGAGAGTGCGTTCTCATACCGCCTTAGAATGGATCGCATGGCTTGCGCCGCTGTTGGCGGCTGAGGCCCATCCACCGGGTGCGCCGTGGCGCGAACCGCAATGACAGCACTTGGCGGGATGCTCGAGAACACCAGATTGAAAGGAGCGGTCCGTGTGGACTAGTGCACCTGCAGGTTGTATGCATACGTGAGGGAGCCCACAATTGCGTCCCAACACTTCTGGTGGTCTGCGACGTAGTGCTTCAGCATCGAGGTGGTGGTCATGGTGAACACCTCTGCCTGTCCGTGGGTCTGGGGCTGATCCGCAGTTGTAAACAACTGTTTCATCCCCAGCATTCCGGAGACGGCGCTGAAGAGCTTCGCCACGAACTGGTGGCCATTGTCCGTGAGGAGATGCAATGGTCCCCCGTAGGGGTGCACCCAATGCTTCAGAAAGACGTCGGCAATCACTGCTGCAGTGGGGCTCTAGAGTTGGACGGCACGCGTGATTTTCGAGAAGCGATTCGTGTTCACGGGTATAAATCGGTGCCCTCGCTTCGTCTTGTGGAGAGGGCCTAAAATGTCCATGAAAACAAACTCCAACGGTCCTGAAGGTGGGGACAGCGTGAGCAGCTTCCGGTGTTTCCGTATATTACCCCTACCGGCGGTGCAGGAATAGCAATCCGCCACCGTTTGGAAGGCGTCATTAGACATGTTCGGCCAACAGAACTCCCTCCGCATGGTAAAATACATCCAAGATCCACCGGGGTGCCCGGGAAGGCGAGGATAGTGCGAGAGATACAGCACCCGCGCCCGTAGCTTCATCGGGACCACCTTTTGAAGAGCTCCGTCCAGAGGGGCGCGGCATACAAGCACGCTGTCTCGGTGATCGTCGAATGACGATTTCAAACTCCCCACAGTGGCGAGGCACTCCTTGCAGTACGCATCCATACTCTGTTCCTAAAGGAACTCCACTACGGTGATAAAGAGAACTTAATTCTTCTCCTCAACAAGAGCCATCACCTCAGAGAGTCCACTATACCTGCCTCCAGTTTCACACCATTCCAAAAATTCTCCATCGGATCCTTCTTTCCCGTCGCGTCTTGGATGACCAGACACGGGATATTGTCCCCAAAAGGCGTTTTGTCTTCCCCCTCGGTGGAGATTCGCAAGAGCGCGTCCGCTGCCTGGTGTTTAATGCCAGGGCAGTGGAAGATGTCAAACTTGAACTCAAGGAGGCGTAACCTCCACCTTTCCAGGTGACCGGAGGCATCCGTCAAAGACAGTATCCACTTCAGTAGGGCGTGGTCTGTCCTCAAGGTGAAAAGCGCGCCTTTGAGGTACGGGCATAAAAGCCAAACCGGCCACACGATGGCAAGACATTCGCGCTCCGAGGTGTAGTAGTTCCGTTCCGAAGGTGTGAGACTGCGACTCCAATATCCGATGGGTTGAAGTCCACCTTCCGTTTATTCCTGGAGAAGGGCACATCAGAACTGGTATTTACAGGCGTCAGTGTCCAGCACCATTCGGCCGTGCCGCCTCGGAAGTACCAAGATCGGCGGTTATACTAGTCTCCTCTGCAAGGTAAAAAAGGCTTCAAACTCCTCGTCCGTCAATGTAGCCAATTGCGTCGGCTTGTCATTCTCCCAAATACGATTTAACGGCGCCGCTATATGGAAGAAATTCGGTACAGACCTTCGGAAGACGTTATACAACCCTAGGAAGGAGCGGAGCTCCGTCTGGTCTGTGGGAGGGCGAGCTTCCTTGATGGCATCCTGAAATTTCCTGGTCACCGGTAGGCGGCCCGGGAGCACAACGTGCCCCGGGTAATCCACCGAGGACTTGAAAAAGAAACATTTCTCCAGCTTCAGGGTACGTCTAGCGTCTTTTAGGAGTTTAATCATGTGCTTTACATGAATGAAGTGCGCCTCCACGCTGCGGAAGTTTATGATGACATCATCATCAATATACACCATAGCGTACTGCCACTTCACCTTTGAAAAGATTATGTCCACCACTCGTTGGAACGAAGCGGGTGCATTCTTCAATCCAAATGGCATCCTAACGGAATTTAAAGATCCCACAGTGCGAGGTGAACGTTGTCTAATCCTTACCGAAGTCTTCCATCTCAATCTTCCAGTAGCCGCTGTAGGATTCCAACGTGAAGAGGACGGACGCATCGCCTAAGGAGTCGACACATTCATCCATACGGGGTATCGGGTAGTAATCACGTACCGTCACCTCGTTGAGGCGTCTGCAGTCAATACAGAACCTTAATGAGACATCATTCTTCTTGAAAAACACCGTTGGGGAGGGCCATTCGTAAATAGAAGGCTCGATAACGCCCTTCTCCAACATCCGGTGGACCTCATCGCGTTCAAAATTGCGCGCATGGGGTCCGGAACTCCTCGAGAGTTGATGTACCGGTTTGGCATCGGGTGTGAGCTGGATCATGTGCTTGGCCAGGCTGAACTGACCCAGGTGCCCAGACCACATATCCTCAAACACGGACAGCATCTTCACTACCCTATGGCGATAACCTTCGAAATCCTCGCCAATTTGGAGCTTCTCCTGGCACGTGGCAAGATTCTCTTCCTCTGGAGCCGTTGAAGTCGCTTCAGCCTCCATGGTGGCGATTGCATTGCAGCCCGCAAGGTCTTTCACACAAGGAAGATGAACCAGTCCTGCAGGGGCTGGTAGTTCCAGTCCGACAACAGTTCCTTTCTGGAGTCGTAACGGCGACTCCTTCAGGTTGGCGAACACAACCCTGAAACGAATGTTCGGTATTATTTCCGTAATACCGTTCGCCATCATGGAGTGCTGTTTTGTTGTCAGGTGGGGACTCTCCTGTAGGAATGAAAGGCCAGATGCGGAGGTCTGCACCCAAACGTCGGCCTGACTCCTCGCGGGTATTTCGATGCTCTTCACCACTCGGAGCTTGTTCGAGTGCGTCTTCTTTGGAAGAGTACCCACGTGACGTGCGTTGGCGTCTGATCGTGGAGATGCAGAAACGATACCTACAGGGGCGGCATCGTGAAACGTCACCTTCCACAGGCGTGGGTAAATTGCACGTACATACCGGTCTACAAAGGAAGTGCCCAATATGCATTGTGCGGCCAAGTTGGTTGCCACGAAGAACCACATTTTCATCTGTGAGGAACCCAACCGGAGGTATACAAGTATCGCTCTGAGGATGGTTAGTGCTCGACGGAACGCATCGTGCACTGTAGGGGGCTTGCCAGTCCTCAAGTGTCGGATGAAGTGCCTGTGCTGTCACTGACAACCAAATGTTCCGGGGAACATGGGCTGCGTTGCATGTTGACTCTGTCTGATACACGTGTGCAGGTGTGCTACTCGGCACGTTGTTCACTCCCATATCGTTTCCAGGTGTACACATTGCAAACTCAGCTTAATGTACACCGGATATGGTTTAGTGTAATGTGCCTCGTCATGGTAACTATACACACACATTGCTGTACGGACACCAGTGGTGGCGGAATACAGAGAGTGTAAGGTGGTTGAGTGAATTTGTGCATTGTAATGGTCCCGTGAGTGTACGGCACTGTCATGCCTTGTTGTGCCTTGCTGTTGTAAGCACTATTGAATTGTGTCTATTACATTTATGTCATGTTACAATATGATTGGTAGTATTGAGTGTCTCGCCTTTGTAGTGTAATTTCTGATGCAACCTAGTCGGTGCTACTGAGGCACTATATAAATCGTGGTCGAGTCACCTCCAAGTATTTCCAAGCCAGAGCTGGCGAACATTCTTAATATCCCTCCAACTTTCCCGTGCCCCTCTGACATCCAATAGGTCATGGGCCCAGCCCCGCTGACCTCTGCCGCTATCCCTTGTGTATCGCCGCTCTCCCTCACCGCCGTTCACCCGCGTTGCTTCTTCGTTCCCTCCGTCATTTCGTTGCGTCGGGTGTGTTGAGCGTATCGTTGGTTGCTGTTGTAATTTTTCTTTCGGTCTCGCGTTCCTCCCTGAGGGCGTTGTGTTGGTAGTGGTTCGACGTTGGTTATGCCGTGTAATCGTGTTCGGGTTATCGTTGTCGCCCGTGTTTGTCGATCGCTACTCCTTTCGTTTGGTCTCCCTCTGTTCTTTTTGTTGGGATCCCCGCGTCGTGTTTGCGGGTTCTGATCCGAGAGGTTGAGGACCGTATTTTTGTTGAAGTCTGGGCACTATCGTGTTGTGTCTCAGCAGTGTGTGTGAAATCTGGGATTTGTGATTCCCAGTTTGTGTGTTTTGTGTCATCACTTGGTGACCAGTGCGACGAATGGTTGATCCGTAGTACTTTGAGTGATTCCTGGTACTGCGGGGTTGTTAGCTTGGCGACGTGATCCAAAGCAGGTGTTTCTGTCAAGCGGGCTCCACACCGGTTCTACTTTTGTAGGGCGGATAACGGTGTTGGTCGGAAGACCTGGCGAGTACCGCGGGATCACCTGTGGACGGGGTGTCGTGGCGTACTGCACTTGGTTGGTGTTGATCTGTGTGAGAACCTGACTTTGGGTCGGGTGCTTGGACTGTTGCGAACGATACCCATAACGAGCTTTTGATCCGGGGACCCAGGTCTTCCGGGGAGGAAACGCGGCACAGGCTTACCTACGGTGAAGCCGCGAGTCACCTTTATTGGTGCTCATCTGCAGCGTACATTGGGGTCAAATTAACTTCAGTTTGAGGCTGCGCAAGTTCTTGCAAGAGACCAGAGAGGGCTAACTTGGTGAAGACATATCTTTGGTCATTAACCATCCTCTGGAAGTCTCGTAAAGAGCGACGCACCTTCTCCTTGAGCGTAGGAGGAGGCAGACAGAAGAAAGCGCTTTCTACCCGGAAGAGCTCCGGAGGTCAGAGGTCCGACCTCTAGGGTGCGCGGATTGCTGCTGATGATCCTGCCTGTGCCATCCGTCTACAGTTCTTATTTGTTCTTTTTCTTGTGGTTTGTGGTTTGTTGTTTGCTGTTTGTTGTTTGTTGTTTGTTGCTTGTTATTGTTTGCTGTTTTCAACCCATCTGTTTCCTCTAAGCAGTACATCTCGCAAAGCATGGACTCGTTCAGTGGGGTCAAAATTGAAAAGTTGGGTGAGGATAACTTCCATGTATGGTAGCAAAAGATTGAGCTACTGCTTGCGCTTAAAGACGTCGATGATCACCTCGACTCTGTACGATTCACCGAAGAAAATGAGCTGTCTACTTGGAAGAAGAAAGATGCCAAAGCCAGAGCAATCATCGGCCTACCTCTCAGTGATGAGCATTTGGACCATGTAAGGGACGCTGACAACGCCGCCGACATGTGGGAAGCCATCTGTGATGTGTTCCAACGCAAAACTTTGCTCAACAAAATCAACGCCCGACGGTCCTTCTA
>JAHNZQ020003147.1:1995350-2033264 GCA_019155205.2 Gracilaria vermiculophylla
CAGTTGACAATCCCATGGACCCCGGTGTAAACCTCAGCGTTGTTGAAGAGCCTCTGATGCACATCCCATATCGTCAAGTGATTGGCTGCCTCATGTATCTCTCTGTGGGAACTCGACCAGACATATCGTTTGCTGTTTCTCGACTTGCAAAGTATGTCGAGAAGCACTCAGAGATTCACTGGAAGGCACTAAAGCGCGTCATGCGGTACCTCAACGGCACTCTCACCTTTGGACTCACATAAGGCTCTATTGCAGATACTCAGCTTCATGGGTACGTGGACTTTGATTGGGCAGGTGACAGCACTAGTCGCAAGTCCAACAGTGGATACGTGTTCATAATGTGCGGTGCTCAGGTGTGTTGGAGCTCGCGCCAGCAGGAAGTAGTTGCACTTTCCAGTGCTGAAGCTGAGTATGTGAGTCTGTGCTCTGGGACCAAGGAGGCGATCTGGCTTAGGCGACTGTGGAATGGCATCGGTAACGCAAGCGGTATGCATTTGGGGAAGGCCGTGAAGATCTTGGTTGAACCCACTATTGTGTTTGTGGACAACCAGGGTTGCGTTGACCTCGCTCGAATTGGAGTTGTGAACAAACGAATCAAACATATTGATATTCGCTTTCACTTCACCAGAGAGGCTTTGCAGGACAAGTCCATCGAGTTGCGGTACTGCCCGACTGAGCGTATGGTTGCTGACATGCTGACAAAACCACTTGGTCGCGTGAAGCTGGAGAAGTTCCGAGGTGAGATTGGCCTGCTGCCCCTAGACATTTGAAGTCAGTGACAGAGGGGGGGTGTTGGATGAAGTGCCTGTGCTGTCACCGACAACTAAATGTTCCCGGGAAAATGGGCTGCGTTGCATGTTGACTCTGTCTGATACACGTGTGCAGGTGTGCTACTCGGCACGTTGTTCACTACCATATCGTTTCCAGGTGTACACATTGCAAATTCAGCTTAATGTACACCGAATATGGTTTAGTGTAATGTGCCTCGTCATGGTAACTATACACACACATTGCTGTACGGACACCAGTGGTGGCGGAATACAGAGAGTGTAAGGTGGTTGAGTGAATTTGTGCATTGTCATGGTCTCGTGAGTGTACGGAACTGTCATGCCTTGTTGTGCCTTGCTGTTGTAAGCACTATTGAATTGTGGCTATTACATTTATGTCATGTTAAAATATGATTGGTAGTATTGAGTGTCTCGCCTTTGTAGTGTAATTTCTGATGCAACCTAGTCGGTGCGACTGAACCACTATATACGTCGTGGTCGAGGCACCTCCAAGTAAATCCAAGCCAGAGCTGGCGAACATTCTTAATATCCCTCCAACTTTCCCTTGCCTCTCTGACCTCCAATATCAAGGAGCCGAGAGCAGCCTGCGGGAGCACGTCAGCGTGCACCAGATTGGGGCCAGCTCCGGTATCGAGGATAGCGCGCACCATGATGAAGGTGAGCGGAGAACATCTTATAGAGGCGAATACCTCGTAATTATCATAGCAGAGCGTGCGAACAGAATCCTTAAAGGTGTCGAATGGGTCCAACGGGATTGGGAGGCCCGCCGATTCTGCATCGACGGAGCAGATGGCTTCTCCCCCTTTCCTAAAGGCGACCTCCGTGGAGCTGAGGCTCGATGGTAAAGAGCCACGTGGAGCCTCTACGCGTGGCTCTGAGGGTTTTCCTGGTTGGAAAAAGGCTGAATTCCAGTCGGGGCCGGTTTCTACGGTTATGCATCGCGATGCGCCGTGTTCCCTTGAGGTGCGAGCGCCTGGGACACCGGCACCTGTGTTGCGGGTGCAAGTGACAGTGGAACAGGGTGCACTCCCGGTGGATCACGGTAACCGTAGTTTCCTTGAGGGGAGCGAATGTCGCAATACGCGGTTCGATAACTTCCGCTCTCTGTTGGTGTGTCCTTCAGGTCCTGGAAGTTTTTCTCTCGTTCCTGTAGGATGGTGGCCCTCATTGCCGGGGTGAGAGTCGTACAGTGTACTGGCTCTCGAGACAAGCAAATCCTGCAAGGCGGTGGGTACCTTCGAGGGTTTGCAAATCGGACACTTCTATAAGATCCTGCCAAGGCGTACAAAGTGGGGGACGAGGGTGTCCTCGTCCTAGACGGTGCTCCCTGAGATAAGGCGTATGTGAAGGCAACGGTCTCTTGCTCTCGTACGAGCATGAGTTCGTCAACCTCCTCCGAGGTGCTGGATTCCAACGTCAGGGCGGATGCTCAATGGGTCCTTGAGGCCGCCGGTTTGTCCGAACGTGTAGTATGGTTGCGACGAGCGGCACAATGGGTATCCCCATAGGATTCCTCGAAACATGATAGCTCCGAATAGGTGGTCTTTGCGTGCGTTGTCAAGTGATTGCGCACCCTCGCGGGGATCGAGAGAAGGAGCCCCGCGACAAACAACGACTTCAACCGCCATTCGGAGCACACGTTTCCACACCGTAAGGCCTTCGTCCACAGCTTCTGGGAGAACTTCGTCTCGATCATCCCCGTTTTCTGCCTATAGGAGGTGACTTCAGCATCAGCATCGGCTATCACCTCGTGCGTGGCGTACATTTTTCAGAAGGAAATTGACCACCTCCGGGTTCGTCGTCAAGATCTCCGTTCCAGGATCATCCAGAACGGTGCTCTCCCCTGTGAGGTGCGGCTGCACCAGCGAGTAAACTTGGCCTGTGAGGTAGAACTGAAAGTATCATACGGCCGCACCTTCATGGACCCCGTTGGTATTACACACTGAACGGAAGCGCGTGAGAAACTTCAACACCGAGATGGGGTCTTCACCTGAGAAGGAGTGCTTCTTCATTTAAATATCCATGCAGCGCTGGATCTCCGTGAGTCATTTAGCGACCGACGCGTCGTAAAGAGTGGAGCAATCATTCAACCTGTAGGTTTCATAATCCACCACTTTAGCAAAGAGGCCGTTGAGCGGGACGACCTTTCAGACCCTTCTGCTCTTCTCCTTGGAAGGTATTCTCTCCTTCGAGCTGGAGCTGTTTACGGATTCGGAGTCTGAGATTCTCTCCGAATCGGTTTCTCGCTTTCTTTTTTTCTCCCTCTGTTTCTCTCGGCGTCTTTCCATGAGGTGGTCTGGGTTTTCTGACGAAACCCCCGTTATCGTGATCCACCCGAGGAGTATCCTGTCCTTCTTTCCATAGGTGAATTCCTTCGCGACCGGTATCCTGTCCCCCTCCGCAGGGCGTCAGGTCTAGAAGATGCATAGTAAGATTCCTAAGGTGGTCCTGTTTCCCTACGGCAGTGCCCTTTCCTTCTCTGATGTAGGGGGTGGCAGTATCCTCTCCTTCTCTGCCCGGGGTCACCATAGGTGTTGCTAGGAAGAACCTCTTCTGTACGGAAGAATAAATTTGAAACGCCGCTGCGTGGAGCAGCTGCGCGGTTTGAGAACAAACCTCCGCACGGATAACATCTGAGATCAACTCGAAGAAGGGATCCGAATCCAGCAAAGCATCCACAGCACGTTGAGCACTCTCTGTTGCCATTTCCTCCACAAGGACGTGGCGGCGCGCTCCGAAATGGGCTTCAACGCCTGAAGGTATTCTTTCGACCAGCTCTAGTGAGAGCCAATCCGTAAGGCGTGGGGCAAGCGACTCCAGGAGGGAGCTAGCCTCCGGGTGTTCCGGTCCATGCAGCTCCTGAGTTGGCGGCTTCGATGCCGTGGGCGGTTCTTCAACCTCCATATCGGGGTTCTCCAGAGTTGTCGCGGGGGATTCCGATTGCCTTCGATCATGCATTCTCCTAAGAAGATTCCTGAAACGCTCCACAGAGGAGCCAGGATTCTGAAGGAGACTTCCAGGGTCCTCCAGTATAGCGGCCATCTCCTGGGGAGGACTGCGCGTGCTGCGCCCACTGACGGAGGCGGTTGTTTGAGGATCCTGTAGGGGGGTTTCCTTCGGATGTTCGGAGGGGTCCATACAGAAGTAGGTCGGGGGTAATTTTCTTCCACTTCCGAATCACCTAAAGGAAAATTCCACTGTTAGGGTTTAGACGTTGCAAACTAGAAACATGGTTTTGCTGCAACTTTTGCGATTCTTTTAGGAACTGTGACCTTTTAATTCGGGAGACTAGTTGTCGTACTGTCAGCGCTCCTCTCAAGGTAGTAAAACACAATGTCCATTAGGAGTTTTTGTTGACTCCAAAGATGCGTGTTCCTAAAAATGGTCTCTGGTATCCGCTGTCTCGAGCCAGGGGAGTTCTTAAAGGGGATCCGCAAACACCAAGCGGAGGGGGAGATTAACTGGGAGGGCAATGCTCCTACAGGCCCTCCTATGATGCGACCTAGGGATCGGCGGCTCAGAAACCTGAGGATGATTGACGAAAGTCTCCAACCAGAAAAGTAGATGAAGACTCAAGGGTGCTTGTCTTTACTTCCCCAGAGGTGGAGCTCAACCGGCAGATTAAGTATCAAGCCGGGAGCCCGCCTCGACAGGTCCTACTACTGTAGTAATTACCTGCGTAAAGTAACTAAAATAGATAATAATTCTACAGTTTCGTAAGGATACTGTAGCGCACACGGGCGTATGCATCACGTGGCTCAGTTAATAAAATACGAGCCCTCCTTAGGAATATTTTCCCATAAGGCCACACCTCCATTTTTCCCTTAGGAGCCACTGTACCACACTCCCATCCGTAGTGTAAGTCTGCAAGAGATATTTCACTACTCTGCAATGGATGCAAAACATTCCTATAATGTCCTCATCAACCACCATGGTTTCATCCTGCATCCTACTGTGAAGTGATAAGCAACCAAGAAAATTCACTTGCGGCACAATAAAACTTGATCTTTTACAGGAAACCAATTATTATTATACGATCACTACCGTTAAAGGCCGTATCTCCCATTGGAAAAAAAGAGCAGAGATTCTGCGAAGTGAATTTCTGTGTGACACTTTGGTATACTGAGCAATGTGACAAGGCAATCTATAAATGCGATACTTAACAGCATTCATTAATAGGTCAATCACAACATGCACTCCCTCCACTTGCTCATAATAAAATTCTGAATATGATGCTTCGCACCAATTCGTTTTTCTTTAACGGCAACGTTTTTCCTCACGGCGAAATCCCTTGCGCTTGATCTTTCTGTAGTTTTTCCCGGATCTTTCGAGAGATATGCTTTAAATTTGTCAATGAAAGACTCCAAGCCCAACCCCAGGGTCTCGTTTCTTCTTCTGATTGGTTTTTTTGTTCTCTGTCTTCCGTCAGTACTCGTCCTCCGAGTCCAGCAGACTGCTCCCGTTATGGTTACCTCTTCTGGCTCCTTTTGAGGCTTAACGAGTTGGTTGTGCGAGGTTATACGTTACTGGGCTCTCTTTTTCCTGGGGTCTGCCCTCATTCCTACTGAGTCTGGTAGCGGCACACCACCCAAGGATGTTGGAAGAACGGTTGTTCTACCAACCAATGATCCCTCTCGTGTTTCACTTGGCCATATGGTGATCCTATGGGTCTTGTAGAAGCAGTTGACGGTTGTTCTTAAAGAAAAATCGCCATCTCGTGCTTTTCATAAGATTCCCTTACCATCGTGGTCCATGTATGCTCGAATGTCTTGCTTTAATAACTGATACACCACTGAGAGAATCATTTCCGTCAAATTCCTTTGGAAACGTTGAGCCAGTACGGTAGTGATCGCATTGAATTCCAAGCGCGGTACTGCCATAGTGACACCCTCTACTTCCTCTTCGGATCCGAAGTGGTTGGCCAGATTGGCTCTACAGCACGGACTGGCATTTTTTTACCCTTCTGGTTGAGGAACGACCTCTCGTTTGTCCTAAAGGCCACTAGAGAACATCGTATTCGTTTGCGTTAAAGGAAACGTTTCTGGGTGATCTAAAGTTTCTGTTCTTAAAATGCAATGCGCTCTCCTCTCTATAAATAAGTTACTGCACAATTATTGGTAGGCTGGGTCTCGGTTGTTATGGGTTCACTACTCGTGCAAACTGTTTGTCAGCACATTTCTCACCCAAATTGTACTCAACGTCTTTCGTTTTTTTGGCTCTTTTACTCAAAACCTGTCGGTATGCACCACAAATATCTATTTCGAGAGACAGAAATGTGATTCGTCGTGCGGCTAACGCCAAACCGTATGATAGACACAAAAAGGGATACACGCCGTCCAAGCAGAGAAGTAGATCAACGTAAAAGAAGAGGATAAGTGGTATGTAGCATGATAACGACAACACAGAATGTCTGTAAGCATGAATCGGGTGGAAGGCTTACAGAAACCGATTTCTATCGGGGAATGAAGTGCTTGCGTCACTGACTTGTTGATGTCGCTGGAAAACATGCTGGTCGACTGTAAAATCCACATAGGCCGAAACCTCTGGAAAGGGTGATTGTCTTTCCTGACGAGAGATAAAGAAGCTCGCGCAAATTCCTGATTCTGGAGCGAAGCTCTAGATTTTTTACAGTCTAGGCACTCACGCAGCCACAAAATCGCCGTGGTGACACCTGGTGCGTTGCTGACGGTAGCGTGCTGGCAGAAATTGAAATCTACCATTTCCACTTAGTCGTGAGTAGTTAGTTATTTGAACTAGGTCACAATATGGCTACCGTGCATGCCAACCAAACACGTGGTTCGCTCACTGAACAAAAAAGGCAAGTGCAATCTGTTCATTTAGTCGAAAAAGTGCCACACGTCCTAAACGTTTTTGGACAAGAATGGCTGGTGCCCTCGCCAGTTTTAAAACCAATCAAAAACATTTGATGACTGCTGCCTAAGATGCATTATGCACTGAAACCGCAGTTAGAGACCGTTTTTAACTTAAGAACTTTATGAAAAATTGCTTGAAATCTCTCAAATTCTGAACTGCATTATAGTGTATCAACTCAATGCCAAATCGATGTATTAGTGTTTTAAAGCAAAAAAGTTGAAGATCATACTACTTGGTGCCTTACAGTAGGATTTCATTTGCGAAGCATATATATCATTGAAAGTGATCTTGACATTAATTATTTCTGGAAACCAATGTAAAAAGCAGAAACTGGGTCTTACGTCGTTTGATTGACACTTTACGACATTTCATATGCTTCTAAAACATTGTATATGGGGCCGGCTGGTAAGGAATCTTAGTATTTGGAAGTGCGTGTGCAAATGATACCAAATCCTTCTATTTTTTATAATAAAATATCGAAGAAGCTCTCTTGGCATAGGTCACGCTCCAAAAACCTCCCTTTTTAAATTAACTCACGCCATGTGCACAGAGAATCTCTTACTTTATCTCAAATTCGTCTTACGCTTTTTGAAGCGTGGCAACATTTGTGACATTGCTCGCCCAGTTTTAAGCGCTTAAAATCTTTTTTCCCTTCCATTTCCATCAATTCTCACAATCTGATATTCGCCTCTTTCACTACGGATTTGCGATAAATTTCACAGCGATGATAACCATATAGGACTGAGAAGAAGTTCCGCTCCACCATTCCCGGCGAAATGCACTCGACGCGTTTATCATTGGAGTTTTTGATCCAATAATTGATGTGCAGCTTATGTTCAGCGCTCCTATTGCGTGCTGTGATGGATGTCAGAATCAAAAAGCTCGCGGATTTCTAATACTTTTACAGTTTGATCAGTGTGAAGAGAGTCGCATCAATGAGAAATGCAGTAAGGGAAGCTCTAGCTAAGTGATGTGAGCTATTTAGAATGGTACCGTATTGAAATTGACCGTTGCGAAGTAAGGGTATTTGGTATTTTGTTTCAAGTATGGGGAGAATATGGCATCATTTGCACACGCAATTCAAAAATCATAGATTCATATTTTCTCATCAATTGGCCTCATATGAGGCCAGAACTATCACAATGCCAAAATAAAAGAGAAATGTCAACAGCGCTCTAGTTTTTGTTGAAAATAGAGAGTTTGTTTTATACAATTGATCCTTGCCATTGAAGCTCACGAGTTTATAAAGCCATTTTTAACATATCGTATGTTTAACTTTTTTTTGTTAAAGTAGTTCTATAGGTTTTTGGCAGTTCTCTCTAGAACTCTAAAATTAAAAAAAGTATTCTCGAGTTCACACTCGTGTGTTATTTGTCAGACTAGAACTTTTTGGAAAGTCATACCTCACCAAAAACTGAGAAACCAAACTTGTTTCAGAAATACTCAAGATTTACTCATTGAGCTCAACAGTAGAACTTGTCAAAATTTGGAACGCTTTGCTAAGGTTTTTAAGCTGCAGTAAACATAATAATATAAATAGTTTTAACTAAAAATCTGTACCACATGTTTAAACACATAAAACCTGTTTTACTCAGAGAGATGTTTCAATGCATTTTCAACAGAATCTCCAACAGGGAATGTGAGGACTGGAAAAGTAGGAAACTGGAATAGTTCTTAAGGTGGCAAAATAGGTGTAGCTTCGATTGTCTTTCAAGCTAAAATTCAGCGATATAATGACGTTTTGGTGGAGGAGGAGCGTTTTCAATGGATGCAGAAGAAATGTGAAGTGTTTCCGGAGCAGATTCTGGAGGAAGGTCAGAGCTGACTGCAAACAGAAGTTGGCGAGGTCTTTTGAACAATTCCTTCATGCGACCTGGACTTTGGTTTGTCTCTGGTTGCTGAGAAATCTTCATTAGAACGAAACCCCGGAAAGGAGAAACGCTCATGCCAGTGGAGTGTTTATAGTCATGCTTTTTTGCGCACAGGGTGTCGGAAGCCTTTTGAAAACGGTAGGTGGAAATGTCGTGTGTCTTGTTATGAAAATAGCATATAAAATGGAGAGACAGTATACATCTCTCACAATTATCGCAAATAAAAAAGAAGCTATTGAAGTGTAAGCCAATGGGGAGCATGTATTTCAGCAGGAACGGACCTGTAGATAACGTATTGACCAGGTGATGCGTTGGAAGACTAATAAAAGAAGATATTGACGCTGCGGATACTGTGGATACGGGAATAATTTCTTAGTTCTTATTCAAACCCTTAAATTAGAAAGTAGTTCGCAAGCTAGCTTCGAATGCAGTGTCGTCCTGGAAGTAAATTTTGTTTTTCAATGTTTGCGAAATTTACGATAGCGAAAACACGGAATTTGATATTCGGAGTCAAAAACAATTGTTGAACAGAAAAATAAATAAGGGCAGAAATTGGAAGCAAAGAAGACAAGATGTCGCAAAGAGAAAAAATGCGTGAAACATAGAGAGCCAAGAGAGAAGAAGCAGTACAATAGCAATACATCAGTAAGCAAGAGAGTAACAAGACGCTGCAGAAAGACCTGGTGTAGTTCAACGCCCTCCGTGGAGGATGTTCTTAGCAATTTGCCGATGCATAGGATTCCGGTTCGAACGTAACGACACAGGGGCTATTCCGGTCCGTTTTGTCGGTGATTTCTGAAGTAACTAGCCCGATGTGTGTCCAGTGACATGGCACTCGCGCGGCAGCTGCGTGCAGCCTGATGGCTACAGTATGGGGGCCGGCTGGCACCTGCCTTTCACGGTTCATTTAGTATTTTCGATATTTTTTTATTTGGTTATTTCGGCTATTCCGACTGGAGAACCACAGCACTTAGCGCGACGGCACTTCGGCCGTCGCGCCCAGTAAACCTCACCAAGCGGGGTCTTCAGTCTGAACGTGGCGCCCACCTGGGAAACTTTCTCTATTTTTAAAAAGTTCGCTGTGAACTACGGACATCCACCGCCCGTGAAGCCTAGAACCATTGTTTGGACTATTTTTTTTTTTTAGGGTCGCCCTCGAACAAGGTTATCCCACCGAACCTCCGGCTTTCCCCTTTTGAAATTCGTCCGTCACCCGCTCAACGCGGCTTGCCTGATGCCCGCGCAGCCAAATATAATACGCAGCTGCTCCGGGATAGGCCGACATAGTACAGGGAATTCACACCGGACATTATGGAAACTGCCTTAATCATAGGATTTGCCCGATCTCTGGTTCTCCATTTGTCTTTCTCCTGCACACGTTAAGACGGCTTGGCCTCCGATTTACACCCGGCTCGTGCGCCTCGCCTGAGGAAGGCTCTGCCCCTAAACCACCTTACGAGAGGAAGCTTCTAGCCCCTCTCGTGGTAAATTTCCCTTTGGGGTATAGCACTACAAAGTGGTGTCCCGACTTAGAAATGGAAATCTACTGGCAGATTCTCTTTGAGGCATTTTATCCTTTTTATTTCTTGTCCGCTTAGGTATTCACCCGTAGGAGGCTTATACCGTTGTACGTTATACCTCCGATGGGCCGAAAACCCGCCAAAGCCTAGGCGACAGCAACCCGGAGCCGGTCTCACCAAGGGAACGAAGAGTTCCACGTTATGGCTCTCGAGAGAGGTGGTGCAGACCAGGCGGACCGTGGATCGCTGAATGCTGAACCGGATACCTAGTCACCAGGAACCGGGCCATCAACAGCCATTAAGGTGGTATCCGCGCCGCCGCGGTTGATGGCCAAGGCTTAAGTGATTTGTTTTGGAAGATCAGATCTGCATTTTGAAGCTAGCCCTGGCAGCTCTGGCTGAAGAACTGGAGTCATGCAAAAGGCGCTCGGAGAATCTCTAGACGAATATCGACGAGGAACTCCTCGTTTTGTAGTCTGATGTCAATGCGATCCTCGAAGGTTTCACCTCCCCCACGGCATCCTAAGTTGAAGGCATGGTTGATCGATTTAATCGAGTGCGAGTTCGACTAGAGTCGGTCAAAAAAGCTGTGCTTGCTCTCGGACGCGTGGCATAAACTGCTGGCTGTTTATGTGATGAACTTCGAGAGGCTCGGAATGGCCGTAAAACGCGGAACATTCGGAGGAACTGTGAGCAACACTGGAAGTCTTCCTTGGACTCGAACTCGACTTCTCCAGATTCTGAGCCCTCACAGAGTGACTCTGACAGTGACCGCCAAGAGCGGAGTTTCCGTTCTAAATGGTCAATGGCCACATACGGGGCCATCTGACCCCGGTCAAAAAGTAGAAAACACCCTGCACTTCGTGCGTGAAAGCCCACTAATTCCTTGTTCAAAGAGTTGGTATCATACCGATATTATCTGTTAAAAGATTCCTCTTTCCGAGGGGCACCGCGAGACATGAGTGAGATGAAGGACTGCATCAAGCAATTGCAGCTCTCCATGAGGAACCAGAATTTCATTGGAAATGATCCAATTTTTGTACTGGACTTCCTCGCCCGCTTTGTTGCGAAAGCCAATATCCACAATATGAGTAAGGCTCCGGCATATATTGCACTACAGTGCTTCCTACGGGGGTTCGCTGAAGACCAATTCTTCGCCATTCGAGGTTCTTTGGGGCGTCCGAGGGAGTGGTGACCTGCTGCCTCGAAGCAATGCAGTATAATTTGCGTTCTTATGCAACTAACACCCCCATTCAGTGGGCTATCCTCGCACTGCGCGATACTCGCCAGCGCGATCTAGAACTACAGACCGACTACTCGGTACGCCTGAATACGGCTTTCCATGGCTGTGGATATGTTTACCCCGCAGAGGAACGCCGCACAATGTTTATTAATGTGTTGCATCCGGCGATCAAGACGCTTTTAGCCGGTCACTATGAAAATCACTCTAGGGTGGGATACCTGGAGCAAGTCTCACTCGTCCGTGCGGAGGGATACGCATTCCGTGCGAGAAACTCCAGTTACCAGCCGAAGGTGGTGAAGGCACTCACGATTGGTTCAGACACCTCTTCCCTTTCATTGGGCGCCACCGATACTATCAAACAAGGCCATGACGGCGTGCACCTTCTCCACGATGATGGTAGGTCATTCTGGACATTGGAACTATTGTTGACGAAGAAAGGCTCGTATGGTACAGCAATGAGAGCTCCGAAAAGCGCACAGGTATTCTGCATGGGTGATAAACGAACCCCAGCCCCTCGCCTGCCATATTCCAACAGAATGACGAGGGTTCAGCGCTATAGTGGGGTCGATAACCGGAATCCTGGTAGGTCAGCCGCAGAACGAAACGGTGCACCTCCACTTCTTCCGTCTGGAGTTGTCTGCCATTTGTGCTACACTCGGAGACACAGCTCATTGCAGATCCTTCTTCCCTGAAAATAGAAGGCGCAGGTGGTGGCCAATTTCGAATCCCTGTCCAAAAAAGAGAAGACACCAAAGCCGGTGACGTCTTATCTCCGTGCGAAAACGGATTTATCCAACGCGATGGCTCAGATCCTGATCTTACGATAGCGGCTAACTCCTCGGAAGACAGAGTCACTCGCAGACCGCCATAAAAGTCCTGCTTACGCTGTCTGCACGGTCACTTACCATCAAAGGGATGAAACACTGGTGGTGGAGGAATCACTGCGAGAGCCCGAAGTGAAGCCCGTTCAGGGCGAATAACGGAGAGAGTCTCCCCACAGGGAAACACGTCCTAAGAGATGAAGATGACGGAAGCCCAGGCACCACCGCCTCGCTTCCCGAAAAAATCCGTTCGAGGAGAGACACCGCAGACGTGGACTCTGAGCACTTAGGTGCTTTGCGTCGACCTTGGAGACGGATAAAGCATAGACGGATCTTGGATCGAGTATGAGTGATGGCGAAGCGAAACACTAAGGTTTAAGCTGATCTCGTACTGTTCACACAGTATATGGTACGAAATCTCACATTCCTCGACATTGGAGCCGGGCTCAATTTTGGTGACAAGTCGGTACCAACTCCTCTCCTACAGTCTCGCATTTGCACAGAAGTGATACCAGACGTCTCGGACGCGAACAAAAACCCATTATAAACCGTGGAGACCATTGATTTGGTTGTCTGATTGGGAAGATCGATGGTTAAGCTCAATTTTATTGTATGGCGTCTTCTGGCCGCGCCAGTAATCCTCGGATGCAACTATTGCGATGCGTTCGTAAAGGCTATCCACTCTCGCCCGAAAAAGGGGGAGTTAAAATATGAATCATCAATCCCCATTGCCCGACAACCGCTTCGGCGGGATGCTAAAAATCAGGTGCCTCTGGCTGCCACGCAGAAATCGCCACTGACAACCCGGGAGTCGAGCAAACTCCGCGTTGCGGCATCAGCTACGACATATTTCGCCACGCAGGTCTTTTTTCAGGTCCAATCCCGTTAACACGGTTTGAGGGTTGTTCTGCAGTTAAACTAGTTGTATGATTGGAGTCGTCTCGCCGTCGCAAACTTAATCGTGTACGTCGTGCCGAACTGCCCATTAAGGATCATTGTCGCCAATCTGGGTAACCCACCCCAGGACCTGGCAAAAAACAAAGTGGTTGGTTCCGTTACGCCTTATCCGTTGGCAATGATCTCCACAATAATGACTGCTACCCAAGGAATCTGGGCTCGTGACGGCAGAGGATAGGAAGACGCCTGACGCGGAGGTGAACACCCCCAAGGGATATAACGGTCTACCAGGAGGTACGTTTAAAACGGGAAAGTCGGACTACCAGATTAGTCCGGCCTTTTCGACACCATATCCGACGAGTTATGATCGGATTGATTCCGTGAGAGCTCTTCAAAATCAGGGTTGTGACGACAGCTCCAATTCAGGGTCTCCCGTACTCTCTTGGTATGAATTGCAGCAACCTTCAAGTGTGTTGTGCACAGTTTCAAACAAGCCGCGAAGGGGAGCGCAAGCCAACCAGATATTGCTTCAGCACTCTCAGCGTTTCCGAAAAGAACTAGTTCGTCTTGGAAAAGGAATGCTTTGCAGTGGTTTTGACATTCTGCGCACTCCGTAGCTATCTAACTGATGTGCACTTCACCGTATTAAAGGATAATTCTTCGTTGACCTGGCTGATCAGCATCGTCGAACCATCAGGCCGCTAAATGCGGTGGAGTCACCATCTAGCGGAATCCATGTTCAACGTGGTTTATGAAATGGGCGCCCAGAACGTAGAAGCCGATGCCCTATCGCGTTTGCCCACTAAGAGAGAAACCGTCGGCAACGCCGACGAGGACGAGATCGCCTGCTTCGTTGCCAAAGGATGTACCCGGTACGCTCCGCAATGGGCTCCCGATGGGGTTCTCTCCGGCTACAACTACACGTTCCTCGCCTCCGACGAGGTTCATCATGCCCCGGAAGAGAACAAAACGCCGATCAGAGCGGAAGAAATGATCCAAAAATAATTCGGAGACCCGTTATGCTTGGAACTATGTGCTCCTCTGAACGGTGGCGAAGATTTACCTTTTTAGGTGAACAACACGGGCTACCTGGTTTTTAAAGTAGAACGTCACCAACAGATTGTGGTGCTTTACTCAATTTAGCCCAGGGTCCTTGAAATGTCACATTACCCGAAGCTCGGTGGACACCCGGGTGGGAGAAAACTTTATCTAACACTTGGCTGGAACGTTCATCGGCCCGCGATGGCAGTGAACTGCTACGCCACTGTGCGGTTCTGCAAACAATGTGCGAAGATCCGAATCAAAGTCCGGAAACATTCCAACAAGTTGCAGTTCTTACATGCCAGGATACTTCTCGAGTTTTTTGCCATCAAAACTCTCGGCCCACTTTTGAAGACAAAGAAAGGGAACCACTTTCTGCTCGTAATCACCGACAGCTTCTCGAAACTTATCAAGACCGTCCGCTTAAGCACGATCTCCGTTTTAGCGGTGACACAAGCGTTCGTAACGCCCTGGGTCTTTGTTTCTGGGCCTTTTGTCGAGGTACTGTCCGACAACGGCAAGCAATTCACACTGCGATTGTTTCAAAACATTCGCCGCATTCTGAATTTGAGAAATTCGTTTACCACGGCCTAACACCCGCAAAAGTAATGGGCAGGTTGAACGGTTCAACCGCCCATACTCACGTCGCTAAGAAACGATGTCGCGGATCCCCTCACCTAGTAGGATCTCTTCATGGATGCCGTAACATATGCGTACAATAAGCAGGTTCACTGGACAACCGCCCTCACCAGATTCGAGTTGGTCTTGTAATGTACGCCCCTACCTTTGGTGCTGAGGCCACCTGCACAGGCAGATACTTTCCCTTCAGCAGAGTAATACCACGTGCGGTGGAAAGATTTGCTTTTCAAGCTCGTTCCAGTCGCCAAAAATGCAATTGAGCGCGCTCAAGCCGAAAATAAGCGGAACCTGGATGACCGCCGATGCAAACATACGCAAGATTGTGGTAAAACTTGGCCCTATTTGTTCGTCCGCAAGGAGTTCTTCAACACCGAGAAGGGTGGCAGTCCCCACAAGCTCTCGCCCGTGGCGGACGGTCTCTCCCGGATTGTGTCTTCTGCCCGCCACACGGTGGTACCCGCCGTTGGCGAGAAACAGGAGCGCCTGTCTTGTGACCGCGATGTACAAGAGCCTCCTCCCTCACACTAGGTCTCATCAGTCGACGATGGTTCTGTCGCGTTATCCGGCCTTTCCAACACCTTGGGTTCCCGACCTCTGGTGAACCGACACCCCAAGCGATGACTTTCGGACCTTCCGACACTGTCTGATGTCCTGGATTCACCGGCTCGCCTGTTCGGCAAGCGCCGTCCACCTCCCCGTGGCGTTAACCCTCGCCCAATGGTGGCGGCACGCCTACAAGTTGCCGTTCCGTCTGGGGTGGGGGAAGCCGGCTGCCCAAATGTGGATCGGAGTCCCTCGCTGTCACGACCGCACTCCATTGTCGCGCCAAACCCCGCTCACTGTAACAGCGCTGAAAACACAAAAGAGGAAACGCGTAAGGCGGCAGTCGCAAATAACCTCACTGAAGGATCTGTAGAGTCGGATCCTGCACCCTCGCGGTAGCGTATGCATGCCGCGGCGACGGATTGCGAACGAGCCAGTCTCAGGGACCCTGTTCAGGCACAGCCATTTGGAACTCTCGACGACGCCATAGCACTACCCGTTCAGCAGTCACAGGCCACAACGCGGGCCTCTCCGTCCAGATAGCTAGCCAAGCGCGAGCTCGGAACATCAGCAGAGCCCCTGGAGAATCGTTCGGAAGACCAAAAAGACAAGGACATCGAACAAACGCATTCTCTAGAAAGCCTGCTGAGGGATATATCCCCCCACGAAGGGAACAAAAATGCCCCATGCGTGACACTAACGCCCCAGGGTCATGAAATGTACATCCAATAGTGTGATCTTGAGCAAAGTGTCGGACACGAAGTAGACCCCCAGGGAAGGGTCTAGCACCGGGTCCGCTAGGAGGGATATGACCCAAATTGGAATACGCTAGAGCGGATCCAGCTTTTACCCCACTCGGCGGTTTTATAGGGTCACTGCAATACGGGAGTCCTTCTGCCATAGACTCTAAAATCAAGCCCAGGTAAGATAAAAATCCAGAAGAACGGAAGGAGCTCCACCCAACGATGAGGTGCGGAAATCGACAGAAAAACATTACCTCAACACCCCATTTCTTTTTTGCCTCTTTTAACTATCATGGTTTTTTCAACCATCTGGCTGGCTTCATCCCACAATGTGAGCCACCGTAAGCACGGGTTTTCCATCAATGATGTAAAATTTTTGGACATGTGCCGATCACTCCCTCACGCGCCTAGTGCAACAACAAAGGACAAGTTCAAGCAAGGAAGGCCTAAAAGCTTTTCACCGGCAGATGCGATTTGCGCGTATTTTTGTTGCTACTCTATCCGGGGAAGTCCTCATTACGCTAATCGGTTGCCCTCAGCTCCCCAAAGACCGGGTACTCCCACCGAGACGGTTTGCAAGAGCCTCCCGTATCACTGCCATATCCTTCGCACTCTCTCTAGAGCGAATCCCGATCTTTCGGAGGAACTTCGCGATGATATCTCTTTGAGGCACAGAGCCTGCAGTGTATGCGGAGGATCCGGCAACTCTCGCTATGGCGGGCAGAGTCGCCAGGGTGGCCACGAGATCGGCAGTGACCGGAATCAGGTCCTCAGGATTATCCTCCAGAGTGGCAGCGCTTCGGTCATGCAGTGATTCTTCCTCCATCGAGGTTTACCTCTGAACAACAGGCGCGACGTCTACCTCATCGTTGGCTTTACCTGAATCGGGTGTAACATCTTTGACCGCCACATCTAGTTCGCGATCCACCATGGGGTCACCCTCTGCATAGGCGCGGGGACAGCTGCCGACGTCGACATATCCACTAAGGTGGTTGTACAAGGTCCTTCTGGGCACATTGCGATATGTCTCCGCCTCCGCGCGGATGATCTCCATGTACTTTCACGGAGAAAAGTACACGAAGTCGGCCGCGTCTGCCATGGTGCGCTCGAGACTGGGACCATATCCGCGATGCAGGTGGGTCAGCTAGGAATTCTGTCGTATCATCAAGTCTCTCATCGCATGTTTCCTCTTCATGCAGAGCGTGGCTACGCCACAGGATTGAAACTGGGTAGAAGCCGGAAACACCCCTTGCGGGGTGGTTTGGAGAGCGTTCGGACATTGCGTGTTTGAAGAGGATTCGAAAGCAGCGCGCGAATGCCCTCGAGATTGTAGTACAATGGCTCCTAAAGGAATAACAGTGATGTGGCCCTATGGTATAATATTCCTAAGGAGGGCTCTTATTTTATAAACTGAGCCACGTGGTGCATATGTTTGCCCGCGTGCGCTACAGTATCCTTAAGGGGCGGTAGAATTATTATTTAATTTAGTTAATTTACTCAGGTAACTACTACAGTAGTAGGCTCTGCCGAGGCAGGCTCCCGGCTTGATACTTAATCTGCCAGTTGAGCTCCACCTCTGGGGATGTAAAGACAAGCACCTTTGAGTCTTCATCCACTTTTCCGGTTGGGGACTTTCGTCGATCATCCTCAGGTTTCTGAGCCGCAGATTCCCAGTTCGCATTATAGCAGCGCCTGTAGGTGCATTGTCCGCGCAGTGAACGTTTCCTTCCGCTTGGTGTTCGTGGGTCTCTTTTGAAAATTCCCCCGGCTCACGACAGCGGATACAGGAGACCAACTATAGGAACACGAACCTTTGGAGTTAACAAAAACACGTAACGGACGTTGTACTTTACTACCTCGAAAAGGGATCTGACAGTACCAACTCTGGTCTCCTGACTTAGAAGGTGAGAGTTCCTAAAAGGTTCGCAAAAGTGGCAGCAGAACCGTGTTTCTAGTTTGCAACAACTGAACCCCAACAGTGGAACTTTTCCATAAGGTGATTCGTAAGTGGACGAAAACCACCCCCGACCTACTCCTCTATGAACCCCTCAGAACATCGACTGGAAACCCCCCTACAGGATCCTCAAGCAACCGATTCCGTCGGTGAGCGCAGCACACGCAGCGCTCCCCAGAAGATGGCCGCCACACTGGAGGACCCTAAAAGTCTCCTTCGGAATCCTGGCTCCTCTGTGGAGCGTTTCAAGAATCGCCTCAGGAAAAAGCATGATCGGAGGTAAGCTGAATCTCCCACGACACCTCTGGATAACGCCGATGTGGAGGTTGAAGAACCGCACACGGCATCGCAGCCGCCACCTCAGGAGCTGCAGAGACGAGAACACCCTGGAGCTAACTCCCTCCTGGAGTCGCTGGCCCCACGCCTTGCAGATTAGCTCTCACTAGAGCTAGTCGAAAGAATACCTGCAGGTGTTGAAGCCCACTTTGGAACGCGCCGCCACGTCCTTGTGGAGTAAATCGCAACGGAGAGCGCTCACCGTGCTGTGGATGCCTTGCTGGATTCTAATCCTTTCTTGGAGGTGATCTCAGATGTTGTCCGTGCGGAGGTTCGCTCCCAAACCGCGCAGCTGCTCCATGCAGCGGCGTTTCAAAGTTATTCTTCCGTACAGGAGAGGTTCAATTTATCAATACCTAAGGTGACCCCGGGCAGAGAAGGACAGGATACTGCCACCCCCTACGTCGGAGGAAGAAAGGATACTGCTGTAGGGAAACGAGACCACCTCAGGAATCTTTCAATGCACCATATGAACCTGATGCTCTGCGAAGGAAGACAGAATACCGGTCGCGAAGGAATTCACCCAAAGAAAGGAGGACAGGATACTCCTCGGGTGGATCGTGATAACGGGGGTATCGTCAGCAACCCAGACCACCTCAAGAAAAGACGCCGAAAGAAACGGAGGGAGAAAAGAAGAAAGCAAGACACAGATTCGGAGAGAAGCTCAGACTCCGAATCCGTGAACATTTTCAGCTCGAAGGACAGTATAACTCCCAAAGAGAAGAGTAGAAGGGTCAGGAAGGTCTTGCCGGGTAATGACCTCTTTGCTAAAGTGAAGGACTATCACAGCTACAAATTGAATGATCGCTCCACTCTGTACGACGCTTCGGTCGCTAAACGACTCACGAAGATCCAGCGCCGCATGGATATTCAAATGAAGAAGCACTCCTTCTCAGGCGAAGACCTCATCTCGCTGTTGAATTTTCTCACACGCTTCCGTTCGGCGTGTAACACCAATGGTGTCCATGAAGGTGCCGCCGTATGGTGCTTTCAGTTCTACCTCACAGGGCAAGCGCACTCGCTGGAGCAGCCGCGCCTCACGGGGGAGAGCACCATTGTGGATGATCCTGGAACGGAGATGTGGACAACGTACCCGGAGGTAGTCAATTTTCTCCTTAAAAGCTACGCCACGGACGAGCTGATAGCCGATGCTGATGTAGAAGTCACCTCCTATATGCAGAACACCAGCATGACCGAGACGGAGTTCTCACAGAAGCTGTGGACAAGGCCCCTACGGTGTGGGAATGTGTACTCCTAACGACGGTTGAAGTCCTTGTTTGTCGAGGGACTCCTTCCCTCGATACGAGCACGGGGGCGTAAGCACCTAAAAACGCACCAATAGACTACCTACACGGAGCTAGCGCGTATCGTGTAATTCTATTGGGATACCAAACGTGCCACTCGCCGCAGCCATACTCCACTTTCGGACAAATCGGCGTCGTCAATGACCCTTCGGGCATCCGCCCTGACGTTGGACTCCAGCACCTTGGAGGAGGGCGACAAGCTCACGCTCGTACGAGAACAAAAGGACCTTGCCCTCACATACGCCTCATCTTAGGGAGCACCGTCTAGGAAGAGGACACCCTCGTCCCCCATTTCGTACGCTTTGGCAGGGTCCTACAGCAGTGTCCGATTTGCAAACCCTAGAGTCTACCCACTGCCTTGCAGGGTTTGCTTGTCTCCAGAGCCCGTACACTGTATGACTCTCACCCCGGCAATGAGGACCGCCAACCTACAGGAACGGGAGAAAAACTTTCAGGACCTGAAGTACACACCAACCGAGAGCGGAAGTTATCAAACCGCGTATCGCAATACCCGCTCCTTTCAAGAAAACTACGGATACCGTGCTCCGCTGATGGTGCAGCCTGTCCCACTGTCACTTGCACCTGCAACGCAGGTGCCGGGATCTAAACCGATTGCACCTCAAGGGAACACGTTGCATCTCGATGCACAACAGAAGAAGCCGTCCACGACTAGAACTCAGCCTCTCTCCAACCAGGAAAACCCTCAGAGCCACGCGTCGAGGCTCCGCGTGGCTCTTTACTATCGAGCCTCAGCTCAACGAAGGTCGCCTTTAGGAAAGGGGGGGAAGCCACCTGCTCCGTCGATGCAGAATCGGCGGGCCCCCCAATCCCGTTGGACCCATTCGACACCTTTAAGGATTCTGTTCGCACGCTCTGCCATGATAATTACGAGGTATTCGCCTCTACAAGATGTTCCCCGCTCGCCTACATCACGGTGCGCGCTATCCTCGATACCGGACCTGGCCCCAATCTGGTGCCCGCCGTCGTGCTCCCGCAGGCTGCTATCGGCTTCTTGAGGACTTTCAAGCCCCCTACGGTGCGCGATGCGTTCCGTCGAGCATTAAACATTCTCAGACTAATACCCGTATACCTCCGGTTGGGTTCCGTACAGATGAAGGTGTGGTTCTTCGTGGCAACCAACTTGGCCGCCCAAGGCATATTGGGCACTTCCTTTGTGGATTGATATGTACGTGCAATTTACCGACGCCTGCGGAAGGTGACGTTTCACGACGCTGCCCCTGTAGGTATCGTATCTTCATCTCCAGGACCGAACGCCAACGCACGTCACGTGGGGAATCTTCCAAAGGAGACGCACTCGAATAAGCTCCGAGTGGTGAAGAGCATCAAAATACCCGCGAGGAGTCAGGCCGAAGTCTGGGTGCAGACCTCTGCATCTGGCCTTTCATTCCTACAGGGGAGTCCACATCTGACGACAAAGCAGCACTCCATGATGGCGAACGGTGTTATGGAAGTAATACCGAACGTCCCCTTTAGGGTTGTGCTCGCTAACCTTAAGGAGTCGCCATTACGGCTCCAGAAAGGAAGTGTCGTCGGGCTCGCACTGCCCGCCCCTGCAGGACTGGCTCATCTTCCACAACCGGAAGACCTTGCGGACTGGGATGCTATCGCCACTGTGGAGACGGACGCGACTTCAACGGCTCGGCAGGAAGAGAATCCTGCCACCTGGCAGGAGAAGCTCCAAATTGGCGATGATTTCGAAGGGTATCGCCACAGGATAGTGGACATGCTATCCGCCTTTGAGGATATGTGGACTGGTCACCTGGGTCAGGTTAGCCTGGCCAAGCACAGGATCCAGCTCACGCCGGATGCAAAGCCGGTACATCAACTCCCGAGGAGGGCCGGACCCCACGCGCGCGATTTTGAACGCGATGAGGTTCACCGGATGCTGGGGAAGGGCGTTATAGAGCCTTCCAAATCCCGAATGGGCCTCCCCGGTGGTGTTTGTCAAGAAGAAGGATGGCTCCCTACGGTTCTGTATTGACTACAGGCGCTTTGACGAGGTGACGGTACGCGATTCGTACCGATACCCCGTATGGATGAATGTATCGACTCCTCAGGCGATGCGTCCGTCTTCTCCACTCTAGATGCCAACAGCAGCTACTGACAGATAGAGATGGACGACTTCGATAAGGACAAGACGAAGTTCACCGCGCACTCTGGGATCCTCAGATTCCTGAGGATGCCTTTTGCATTGAAGAATTCACCCGCTACATTCCAACGAGCGTTGGACATATTCATGCCAAAGATGAAGTGGTACTACGCCTTGGTGTATGTTGTTGATGTCATCATATACTTCCGCAGCGTGGAGACGCACTTCATTCATGTAAAGCACATGATTAAACTCCTAAAGGACGCTGGACTTACCCTGAAGCTGGAGAAATGTTTCTTTTTCAAGTCTTCGGTGGATTACCGGGGGCTAATTGAGCTCCCGAGTCGCGTACAGGTTTCCAAAAAAACTCAGGACGCCATCAAGGAAGCTCACCATCCCACAATCCAGACGGACCTCCCCTTTTTTTGGGTTTTGTAACGTCTTCCGGAGGTTTGTACCAAATTTCTCCCGTCTAGCGGCGCGGTTAAATCTCCTCTTGGAGAAAGACAAGCCGACGCAATTGGCTATTTTGATGACGAGGAGTTTGAAGACTTTGACACACTGAAGGGCAGACTAATAGAACCACCGATCTTGGTACTTCCGAAGCGGCATGGCGGAATGGTGCTGGATACTGACGCCTGTAAATACCAAGTCGGATGTGCTCTCCTACAGGAGCAACCGGAAGGTGGACTTCAACCCATCGTATATTGGAGTCGCAGCCTTACACCTACGGAACGGAACTACTCCACCTCGGAACGCAAACGTGTTGCGATCGTAGGGGCGGTTTTGCTTCTACGCCCGTACCTAGAAGGCGCGTGTTTCACCATGAGGACAGACCACGCACCACTGAATTGGATACTGTCTTTGACGGATGCTTCTGGTCGCTTGAAAAGGTGGAGGTTACGCCTTCTGCAGTTCGAGTTTGACATTGCTCACCGCTCTGGCATTAAAAACCAGGCAGGGAACGCGATCTCGCGATTCTCTACCGAGGGGGAAGACAAAACACCTTTGGAGGACAACATCTCGTGTCTGGTCATCCAAGACGCCGACGGGAAAGAAGGATCCGATGGAGAATGTTTGAAATGACGTGACCCTGAAGGAAAGTACAGTGAACTCCCTAAGGTGACGGCTCTTGTGGAGAAGGAGAAAGAAGTTCTCCCCATCACCGTAGCCAAGTTTCTGAAGGAACAGAATGCGGATGCGTACTGCAAGGAGGACCTCGCCACTGTGGGGAGTTTGACATCATCAGACGACGTTGATCGAGATGGCGTACTAGTACGCCGCGCCCCTCTGGATGGAGCTCTCCAAAAGGTGGTCCCGACGAGGATACCGGCGAGGATGCTGTATTTCTCGCACTATCCTCGCCTAGCCGAGCACCCCGGTGGATCTCAGATGTATTTCACTATACGGAGGGAATTCTATTTGCCGAACATGGCTAATGACACCTTCCAAAGCGTGGCGGAATGCTATTCCTGCGCCGCCGCTAGGAGGAGTATATGAAAACACCGGGCGCCGCTCACTCTGTTCCCACCTTCAAGACTGTTGGAGTTTGTGGCCATGGACATTTTAGATCCTCTCCCCAAGACGAAACGAGGGCACCGATTTATACTCGTGATCACGGATCCCTTCTCGACGATCACGCGTACCATCCTCCTCCTGGGCACCACTGCAGCAGTGATCGCCGATGCCTGTCTGGAGCAATGCGTTTACCTCCATGGGATATCGTTGTACCTCCTGGCGCACATTGGCCTCTAGTCTGCGGCGAAGCTCTTCAGCGCCGTCTCCGGAATGCTGGTGATGAAACAGTTGCTTACAACTGCTTAACACCCCCAGACCAACGGACAGGCGGAAAGGTTCGAGAATACGATCGCCTCGAACTGTAGCACTACGTCACGGACCACCAGAAGGATTAGGACGCGTATGTAGTCCCCCTAACGTATGAATACAACCTGCAGGTGCACCGCTGCATGGGGACAGCTCCCTTCAATATGGTGCTCCCGCACATCTCGCCAAGTGCGGTCATTGTGGCACGCGCCACGGCCTATGCGGTGTATGGGCAACAGCAAACAGCAGCACAAGCTAAACGCTTCACCTTAAGGCGGTATGAGAACGCACTCTCCCTCGCAAAAGGGAAACTCAACGCCTCACTGAGGAGATACAAACAGGACCTCGACCATAACGTATTGGAAGGCCCTAATCTGAAGGACGGCGACGAGGTTTTCCTCGACAAACCCGGGGAAACATCCGACGAACCACCATACGTCACGCGCAATTTAGTGCTGACCACCTCAGGGCCTTACAAATTCCTAGTCACCTATAGGGACACTGTTGTCATTGAGGTAAACGGGCTCAGGGACACCGTTTCCCCTGATAGGATGACGAAAGTCCCGACGCCTAACCTCTCATGAATGCCCATAACCCCACCTCCGGGACAACGCGCGGAACGTCCTCATCTAACTACCTCAGGAGTGACGACATCGCTGGAGAAGGGGAAGCGCATTACTGATCTTGGTGAACCATTGCCGGAGGCCCCAGACGCCATCATGACCCCCGAGGGTGACATCCTCTACGCGATAGACCATATCGTCTCCCACCGACAAACCCCTGCCGGGATACTGTACCGCGTCCGCTGGGATGTGTACACCTCGCAGGACGACACGGAAGAACCTCCGTAACACGTCCCGAAGACCTTTCTTAGGCGATACCATGCCAGTTTGGTGCGGAAACGTCTCTCCACATACGCGCTTTCGTTTAGGAAAATGGAAGAGGGGCCCCAACCGGAGTTATTTTTCAATTCCGCAGTCTATCCCCTACCTGGAGTTCTCTTTTCCGCCTCCAGGATGCCGTTGCTCGCTTTTCGCATGCTACCGCGGCGGCACTTCGTGCCGCTGAGCACGCTGGCACGCCCTAAGTCATAATGGAACTACCATTTATGGAGCTTCTGCTACATCCGAAGGATTTTTTATTCGCCGAGGTTCTCTCACCTACAGGTCACCGAATCGCGTTGAATACTCCGCTTCAAGGCGCCCAGGCCTTGTGAAGCTCTAAGACCCAAGCACACGCCTCGCACAGAGCCTGTACAGGAGATGCCGGAGCAGGATGGCCCGTCACCAGGCACTCCTGCACCAACTCCTGGAAGGCAGCCTCCAGAGTCCCAGAGGAGACTCCTCCCGACGATGCAACCGATGCGGCCACCTCCGTTGGCGGCGCAACAACCGCCGCCGAAGGAGCTGCGGATGGCGTACCAGCTGGGACAGGGGCTCCCCGACGGGATTCCCCGGGTTCCGCAGTGGAGGTCGGCAAAGCCAAGGACGAAGTAGGTGACAACGGAGGTGACGGCGGTGCGGGAGCTGGGACGCTCTGCAGGCGAGGCCGAGGAATAGGCGCAGGGATGCTCCGTAGGAGGGATTGCACCACTGGGACCGAAGGTACAGGGGCGGGAGCAATCTCGTCCTCTTCCATAGAAGACACAGCGGCTACCACTGCGGGAGCACTCTGCACAGCGGTAGGCCGCGGAGGTATCACCTCAGGAGACGCGCCAATATCTTGAGACGGAACCGGTAGCCGACGGGGCGTATCATGCGTCAGGCTCTCCATCAAGAGTTCTTAGTCTGGTACTTGGAGCCGTGACACCTGAGAAACCCAAGAAGGTACCAGACGGGCAAAGGCAGGGTATGCTCGCGCGTCATGGTCTCCATTAGGACTCCTCACAATGGGGTGGATCTTTTTCTCGCCGTAGTCGTACCAAAGGAAGCCCGGCAAGTCATTCCACGCCACCTGGAGATTGTTATCTAACAGCGTCTCCGCCTCGGACTCACTCCATGTGGTGCCCTTCATAAGGTTTTGGGTGCCAAAGGAGCGTAGAACCCGGATAATGGACGCCAAAAAGGGGAGCAACTGTCCGGCGGTCAGCTGATACGACGAGTGCCAGTAGAAGCGGCCGTCGCAGCATCGAGTATAGGAGATTTCTTCGTCGTCCGCTGCTTGGAGATTCGCAATCAGGGTGCCGATCGCGAACTTCCTCGAGGCGACCAACATGACAAACCGCCCTACGGAGTCATGGGGATCCAGAACCTCCGAGGTGTGGTACGCGAAGATCGTGGGCGTCGCCATGCAGAGTTGCGGGGATACCTAGTGGTCCCTCCAGAAGTCATTCACATTGAGGTAGCATTTCGGACGCTGCCCGGAAGGCCTGTCATGGAATTCCGTGTTGTGTCAACCATAAAAGTACCCGAAAGCAGTCCGTACACGAGTCTCGTCCGCAAGGTGCGTCCCCTATCGATTTCGATTGAGCCAGTAGAGGCGATCGAATGGGGAATCGAAGCGCAACACCGCGAGGGCAGAGCGCCCCTCTGCAATGCTTCCGGGTCGCCTCGCTCTCTGGTGCGAGCTTTTTCTGTGGAGCAGTACCTGGAATCGCGCCTGGATCTCTCGTTCTTCAGCGCACCTCAGATATGGAGTGTCGCAGTGCCCCACCGTGGCTTGTGCGTTGTCACCATGCACCGAAGTATGGAGCCAGTGAGCGCGATAGGTATCCACCTGCTTCGGCTTCTTGTCGTTCCACGCAGCCCCTGGTACGGCGCGGAATCGCATCGCATGAAGATATGGGCCGAAGTGGTGAATGTAACCCTCCACAGAGCACGGAAGGCTTACGCCCCTGTCGCGGAATGGGGCGAAGACCCGCGTGGGGAGATGATCGAAATGCTCTCCTGGACGGAACTGTGCACCGGTCGAGGTGTGGTACACCTCAGGATTCGAAGGAGATGTAGGCGCCAAAGTCGGAGAAGACATGCTGAAGGTGTAGGAAGCCGGATGGATGGCAACCGAACGCGTGGTAGCACCTGAGGAGAGAGATTTGACACCACTTGAGGAACGATCCGAAGTTATATGCACCACCGAGGTGGGAGCCACGTCAAGCCGCCGTAGTAGAATTCGAGGAGAAGCCGAGTAACCGGAATCAGGCGAAGTACGGAGCACGATAATGAGGCGTACGTTCATATCCAGTGGAGGACGACGGAGACGCAGACGAGAGGATTATGAGACTTGCACCTTCAAGGAGAATGAATCAACGGACGCGAGGAAATGGGTGTTTCCCGAAGGAGAATCCTCGAAGCAATCGGAGTGGCATGTGCCTCAAGGGAGTCAGCGTCCACTCTGGACTGAGCCACGCTCCGGCCACGAAAGTTGCGCGCCTGCACCGCGCACGACGAATTCGAGTGCGCGGGAGCTCACGGCGCCAACTGGCTCGGATGCACAGACACGATACGCCGATAAGGAGGCGACGCAGCCGAGGCAAAGAGAAGCGAGGCCCGCAAACACCGCAGGGCATGAAATGCAAGCCTTGCGGCAATACGCTGCGCAGGAGTATGAAAAAAAGGAGGAACGCCTGAAGGAGACAATGGGCCAATCGCCGGTGGCCGCGCTTGCCTCATCACCGATAGGAGCCACCCGGGGGATCAAGGAATAGAAAGATGCACCTCGAGGACGTGTAACAATTTAGGAAAGGGGGTATGTAGTACAGTGGCTCCTAAGGGAAAAACGGTGGTGTGGCCTTATGGTAAAATATTCCTAAGCAGGGCTTGTATTTTATTAAGTGAGCCACGTGGTGCATATTTCATGCCCGCGTGCGCTACAGTATCCGTAGGGGGCAGTAGAATTATTATTTATTTTAGTTAATTTAAGCAGGTAACTACTACAGTTGTAGGACCCGCCGAGGCGGACTCCCGGCTTGATACTTAATCTGCCGGTTGAGCTCTACCTCTGGGGTAGTAGAGACAAGTACCTTTGAGTCTTCATCTACTTTTCTGGTTGGAGACTCTCGTCGATCATCCTCAGGTTTCTAAGCCGCCAATCTCCAGGTCGCATCATAAAAGCGCCTGTAGGAGCATTGTCCGCCCAGTGAACCTCCCCCTTCGCTTGGTGTTTGCAGGTCCTTTTTAAGAATCCCCCCGTCTCGCGACAGCGGATACCGGACCCGCCTTTAGAAACACTCACCTTTGGAGAGATCAATAAATCCTAACGGACGTTGTGCTTTACTACTACTAGAGGAGGGCTGACAGTACCACAGGCACTACGAGACCTGGTAGAAATGAGGATAGATCCTCAGAAGAAGAGTGCGCGATAATGTATTACCTCCCACGATCTATTCGAAAAGCCGTGAAGGGTGCCAATGAATATGATTCTGTGGGTGGCGATTCGTGGGATCCGGAGGCCGAGGATCGATGGAAGCCAAATGAAAAAGTAAATTAAACCAATCGGAAAAAGATAGAAGCCGCATTGTGTGTCTTAATCATTTGAAGTTTCAAATCTGGCACGGCCCTCTCAACAGACCGAGAGCAACATAGCAGACAGAGAAAGGGGAAGAAATCCTATTTTAAGGGAAAAAATCGCCGCAAGATTAACCCTAATCCTTGCGCAGCATTAGATTCAGAATTTTGTCACAAGAAGCTTAAGATAATGCACCAGTGATGTGACCGATTCACGAAGCTCGTCGACTTCAGCACCCCCATGTTCAACAATCGCGACGCTTGCTATATCGAAGGGGTTTTACAGATAATAATTAAGATGCATCGCCGCCTTAGTTTTCATATAGGAGATGTATGCTTTTATAATGCTGACAACAATGCAATAATTGATTTGTTTTAGTGGGTTAAACATGCATAAGGCCATATTTGATTTTCTGAAGGCACCTCTATGGCGTTCTTTTACTTTCGCATCAAGGGGCTAGCTATCTCATTGTTTCAGAAAAGGGTGCTGGAAAACACTACTGTGGTCAACGAGGATGCCACGCAGATGCCTTGCACCTACTTCTAAATGATGAAATATCTTTTGCAGACTTACTCTATCAATGAGATCATTCAAGAAGCTTATAAAGAAGTATCGAATTGTCATAAACGCTCTTAAAAGATTAAACCGCACTTCCAAGAGGCATTATATGCCACTTTCTGTCGGTGTGAGAAGTTTTGCGTTAACTCTCGATTGAATTCCTTGTACAACTTGGACATAGAAATGGCTCTCAGAGCACAGATTTAAAACCATATTGCTAATCATTGCCACGTGGACTATAACAAACTTGCCCGATATGCTGGAGGGATTGTTGACACCCACTGCGCTGGAATACACATGCAGATGCCAACAGGTGTTTTGGTGAGGGAGAAACCGACAGCAAAAAAATATCCCGATTAACTACTCCTCTGCCTCAGGAGTAGGGCAACCAATCGGTTTACATTCTCAACCTCAAGCGGTCCACTGGCCCAAGCTCAGACGGTTAGCACATCATCCTACTGATCATCTAAGTGCCATTTACTACAAGTCTTTCCACGCCACTGCTTGTAATGTGCTATAACTAGGCAAAGCTCGCTTGGCTCTTTGGAATGGTTTCACCATGCAGCAAGCAGGATTTGTACCAAGCAGCAATGTCGCGACCCATATTGGGATGGACGTTCCTGCGCAATAACTTTGGGTCATCAGCCTTTTGGGATCCGTCGACGGGTGAACACCATTGTTGGTTTTGCCTATCACTCCACCACTTAGCTATTGCGTGTCCCTGTAAGGCCCTGTAACAACGTGCAACTCCCCTTCTGGCTCGGAAGCAATACGAGAAAGAGATGGCTTTGATACTGAATGGACGCCATACGCACCCATCCGCGATAGGAGCCTACAAACGCGTAAGGACGCAGCATGAGCTACAAAATGCCAAACTAGTTACTACCCTGAAATCCGGAGTGCCGGAGCCGTAGAATAAATCACAAACGAAAAGCGAATCAAAGTTAGATATTAGACAGCCCCAGACCGAATACCTACCAAGTAGACCACAAACCCTCTAAAACCTGTGACGGGTAAGAATCAAGTGGCTGTTGAACAAGCAGAGGGCATTGATGAAGGGGATCCAATTTGTGTCATGTAGCATGACGATGGATTTTCGTCATGCAAGTTGACAAGTAAAAAGTTCCTATCACCCTTTCAATATCACCCACACTAGTAATAACCGTTGCGACCGTCATAGATACTGACGTCGAACCTTATTTGGTCACCCAAAAGCTGGTATGCACTGGGAGTCCTCATCACCTTCAACGCACGCACCTGCAAAACCCTTCAATAGATGCCAACCGACGTTTAATTTCCACCATGAGCTCCATTTACTTTCAGGTATCCGAAAGGCATCTGACTGTCAGCATGCTGTTCATTGTCTTCAATCGATTTGTAACCGTCTGTATCATAGATTTTTCGTTCATCGGCTGCCACGTCAAAGCGATATACCCCGTATCCGTTTGGTTGCTCTCCTCGGAGGCCCCCATCTCTTCGTTATTGGCCAAGATCTTCGAAAAATACCAAGCTGAGAAAGTGTATGCTCATTGACCAAGACGTGTAGTACTTGGTATAGATTGTAAATCCCGAAGGACTGTAACGCGCTAAAAAACATAAAAACTGTGCGACGAGTGAGAATTCCAAGAAAAAAGACGGTTGTGTATTCTTTTATTGGGTTATATACCGAATACAATCGGTTTATTAAGAGGTTAGCCAAGATTGCCGCGCTCCTAAATAGAATAATATGAAAAAGCAAACCAATAAGCTTCGATTAGTTAAATAACGATGAAAGAAAGGGTTTTCAAACCATATATGCTACGTTTCGTACCCTACCCGTCCATATGTGTGCCAATCAATATCAATTATATCAAATAGCACTTGTGGTCTAAATAAAACTGATAGTCATTTCATACTTTTGAGTCCTTCAGCTCTCCAATGAGCCGTTCACGAGACTATACAACCATTTAAAAGCTAAGATATGACCGTTACAATACTGGAATGCTATGAAATGAGGGATTTACAAAACGCCCGCGAAGAAGGTGAAAACCCTCTTTTTGTTTCTGTACTGTTCTGAACGCACTCGTGCAAATTCCCAAGCTCCTCCAGAAATGGTGTTGTCTTCGTGGTTTGTTGACGAACGAAGTGTAGATGTCGAGGAGCTCATCGCTGAAGACCTCGAGAATCTTGAGCAGACAAATACCACTGCGCATAGCACTCCCTCACTACAACCGCCTCCCGAACTGTTATAATACGCCTCGCCAAATGACAAAGACTAAACGGACAATTTGACTTCAACAGAAAAATCACTGTTGCATTTTGACAATATAACGAATTACTGTCTTTGCGAATCCCATTGCATTACGACAACAGAACATTTCCCCCTGGCACAGAGCTTTGCTTCCTTCACGGAGAACGAAAAGAACAACTTGGTACGAGCTATGATGCTCTGCTTGTGCGCACCTCGTGGACAATCGAACACACTCATGGCTACTGATCCTCTCAAAGCGCAAAGCAAGGGCGACAAGCGGCGTCGTCTGTCATCCTCATCATACTCTTCCACGAGGCACGCCATGCAAGGAAACTGTGTATGCCAATTCGGGTTCGCTGCTATTGTCCAGCTCAATCCGCAAACAGTACGCGGAATATCCTCCGTTGTCGGTAGTCAAGAGACCTTTTCCATCCAAGAGAACGAACATTACAGAGAACGAAAGGGCAAACAGTCCTTACAAACTATCAAGGCTTTTGCTATCCTTTAGCGCTACGCTACTCTCAATGCTTTGACTTGCCCTACTGGCCGAGGATCAGAACACGAATCTCCTGTGCAATCGTTAAGTAGTGATGTTCGACGACAGGCTGTGCACGACCTGTATAGGAAGGATTGGAAACAGATCATGACGGCAGCTTCCGTAATAAATGCTGCTGTGCGAAAAACAGATGCGCCTCTTTTTGATGTCTGGTTTTCTTAACTTTTGAGAATCCTACTACCCGACAATTTGCATTCTGAAGTCAGGGAGTAACGTTTGCGACCAATGCACGACGCCCAGTAACTCCGCCCGTACCACTACAAACATAGATCTAAGGGAAGCTCTGCTAGCTGCAAAGCGTCAACGCAGAGTGGAAGCATTGGCCGAATTTACAATTTATCGTACAATTTAAACTACAGCTGAAAACGCTCCTATGACCAATCCCATCCATCTCATATTCGACTTTGCGGAGAAGATTTTGTTGCCACACTTACTCCGCCAACATGTACAACTACATTTTGTGACGGGTCTAATGTTTGATATTTTTGACGTGTATAATAGCAGAATGTCAAGTTATTATACTTATGGTTTGCCCGAAGGCCACTGGCCAGGAAATAAGACATGCAACGAGGTTGCAACCATCCTGAATCACGCAAGTAAGCAACAGCGGGTGTCCAGTGTCGTTACAGAGAGTCATAAACATCTTAACCTTCATGCAGACAACTACAGCGGACAAAACAAAAACAGGTTCATGGTTTGGTACCTTCTTTGGCGTGTGTACGAAGCTGAGATTACTTTGCGGTTTTTAGTGGCCGGTCATACAAAAACCCGGTGTTATGCTGCCTTTTGGACTTGTCCAATGACGTCTGAGAAAATTTGATGTGATCGGTTCCGGAAATATGATGAAAATACTGGAAGAAAGTTGTACCTCGAACAAAGCAGTGAATGCGAAGGATGTTAGTTGGTTTAATTGGAGGGAATTGCTGCGACAGTTCTACAAAGTTCCAACTCATTTCAAGTTGTCAACATATCCTGTTGTTCGTTTCTTCCATGTCAACTTCGAGATAGTGATGGTAAAAAGTTTTTCATCGGATGCAGCATGGCTCAGCTTTAAACTAACCAAGCGCTTTGTGTCGTCAGACAAATTCAGAGCGCTGAGTTCCCGTTTAATGCAAAGTGAAGATTTTGTTCTACCTGTTACACATCTTTTTGAAGTGCCATTACCGCAGGAAGGTAACTGCAAAGCGTACCTAGCGAATAACATATTGAATGGATACTACGAGGGCGATGATGATAGTTGTTTTGTCTAGTTTGCTTGTGGACGCGATTGGCGTAGTACCGTTTAAGCTAACGTTGCATTGTTTAAACCATATATCCTGTTTGTGTTGGTCATTTTTCGTTATGTTTAGACGAATTGAAAGCTAAGAAACTGCTCTACAACTTTCGTTCGGAGAGGCAGTGGCCACTTCTGGGACCAAATGGAATATATCTCAGCTTCGACGGAGATGCCATTTGATATTTTTGATATGGATTGCTACACATATTCTTCCAAAATCAGAAAGCCCGTACACGTCGGACACTTACGCCTTCGCCGCTAACGGAATATAATAACTCACGCAACAGTAGAAAAAAGTAAGTAAAGCATCGATCGGATATTGGACCGTATCTCCAATCAATGCAGAGCAAAACTATTTAGTATGCATAAATAGCCGCCTTGCGGTAGTTCGGAGCATGCTGATGCTTAAGTTTTACCTGAATGGAGTAATATTCCCCATTCGGACGGATTTTGGAACCTTACCGTACATTATCGCCCTTGAAGCCTAATCCAGAAGACCCGCAAGATAGAGATTGCGATTGTAGTTTTTTTATTTTACAGATCAAAACTGACCAGAAGTAACGGTCAATGTGGCATCCACGTTACCACGCTTCATAACCGGTGGATTAGAAGAGAGCCCAACAGAGGAATAAATCCCGTGTTTCAGGGCGCGATAAGCAAAAAATGATAAAAATCACACAACTACGGGACTAAAATAAGCCTTTCAGAATGAAGAAAACAGTGAAAACGAGATAGTATCTGTTTTCGCTGTTACACAGAACCTAACAGAGCCGATAGGCGAAGAAGATCTTTTACAAGAACAAGCAATCGACAAGTACTGTAAAGAGTGACTCCCACACGCAGGTCAGAAACGAAATTCACTCAATTACGACCACGGATGGTACATGGAGCGAAAACCTACTCTACGTTTCATATTCTAAACGACGGTCTCCGAGTAAATGCACGAACAGATATTACCTTTCAAACACGTTCTTGAGCTCTTGAAGCCACTGAAGTTGTATATTGGTGTAAGTAACCTCCAGGCAAGAGTTGTACTGGTCTCTGCTTTGACATCTTGCTTATATCTTTTTGGATGACTGCTGGTTTTTTGTTAAAACCGGTGGTTGGGTGAGCAAACGCATAAACTCCCTAATGTTGTTTTCTGATGCTGGTCTATTGGATCTAGTCAGTATAGAGCAACTGGGATCGTTCCTCAAAACTCGAAAGCCTTAGCAAATACATGCTATTAATCACCAGCAGGATTCTAAATTTGTCCAGAGCCATTTCCCGGAGCATTACAAACTCGATAGTCCTAGCGGAAGCAATCCTCCGCAACCTAATATATCCGTATGGTGCACCATTATACATCCTTACGGATCATGGACCCGTATCTTCTTCAATTGTTTTCAAATACGCCTGGATGCTGTTGTTTATGAAGCATTAAATTGAGACACTGTGGTTTCCTAGATCAATTCTTACATGAAATGATACAAAAAATAATCAGATGCGGGGCTTTGAAATTAGACCGCAGAAGACTAAACCTCCCGGGCGGATTTCGTCTAGCCATTAACGTAGCTAAACTCATCGTGCCCCGAAGTAAGTTTGATCTGGATCTAATTACGTTTTTGGACAGGAATTTGTCAGATTTGGTTCACACCGAAATGTTCTATGAAATCCAGATATCTCATTTTTTTACACAACTCTTCGTAGCGAAATGCTCAACGAAACGATTTTATTTAAATGTCACCGTACGAATAAATATTGACTACACCGTATGGTACCAGTTTTTCTGTGCGGAAAATTAAGCAAAAGCCCCTCCAAATCACTGTGTCAAATTATTGTGCGAAATGCTACATGTAGCGTTGAATAACGATTTTCGAGAGATCCAATAATTTATCACCATTGGTGTTTGCCGTTGGAATGATTTGACGTGTCTTAGAATGAATGGTAGTCGATAGAACTGCTGTTATGGACGGATACGTCAGTTTTTATAGAGAAGAGAAAGAAGATAAGAAGTTTTTGCTCCTGCGATTTCTGTTTCTGAAAACTGTGTACTCTTCATAGTATGACCGTGACATTTGAGCATTTACCTAGCTTTTTTTTTCAATTTTTGTTTTGGGCGCAGAAATTAACTCTTTTCTCACGAGTCTACATTATCCATGGGATGTAGGATGCCCAACGAGGGCTGAGGAAAAAATAATCAAGAACGTTTTGTGGTCGTTGCAAATGATACAAAGGCGTATAATGCCTCGTTTCGCGAAGGCCACTCAATAAGCTTACGCCTATCATCCATGCTCTTGTAGTTCAAATGGAGCTCAAAGGAAAGCTGCTGACCTGTGCTCCTAGCTAAAAAACGATAACGTGAAGAGAACTAATGGAGTCCGCTTGATACACAGTGCTTTGTATCAGCGTGGCTTCTTATCTATGAGCAGCGAAGCTTATCACTACACTGGTCAATAAACATCGATCTCTAAGAAATTATGTGAACAGCTTGAAAACACTTGAGTCCAACTGCCGAGACACACTTTAGCTCTTTTTTAGCATTTTCAGGGCTCTCACTGTGCATAAACCCCGTAGTGTGGTTGAGTACTGCTGAAATAGAGCACCTGCAAAGACTTTCAGCCTTAGCTGTGGCTGCTTCATCTGGTACAACGTTTAATGTGCAACACCGTAACGAATATATCTGAAAATCGGATACTTATAAACAATTCACTTCCGTTATGGATCATTATAATAAGCACACAGAATTTCAAACACAATACGGCTGAGTACAATAAATGCAAGTACTGTTGGACATTCTATTCGTGACAGAAAAATATAGATTGTAGTGGCTCACAATGTTGCCTTGAAAAAACTTCCGTTTCACTGCTGCGCAACTTTTAGGCATTAAGAAGTCAAATATCGTGACTATCGTACTCTAAAAGATGATGTAAGGAGTTATGAAACGTTGAAAGAAATCGTAGATTTGTTTGACAATTATACTAAATGAAGTTATGGATTGTTTTTCAATAAGGAATCTATCTCCTTCAACGGTACTATATAATACAGGAATACTGGTAACACCGTATCCGAATATATCGATATATACAGTTTCACCTTGGTACCATTTGTTGACGATGATGTCTCAAACTGCAGAATTATTATATTCCAATCGAAGCTCGTGCCAGACCACTCCAGCCAAACCTCTGACGCCTTGATCGAGAATATACGGAATACTCTTAACCAACACACAGAATGGCAATACGGTGTTGGGAAGCACTAATGTAGAGCTTGTTAAATTCTGGGCTTCGTCAATATTGGAGCAAATTAAAGCAAAAGACGTGCAAAATCTATTCGTTAAATTCATCTGCGGGGTTCGAAGCAATGGAACGTTGATGTGAATGCTAACAATAAAGGCAACATCTTGCACCTTAAAGATATTAATCTACAGTTCATTGCAGATGCCATTTATGACTGTTTTACAATTGTTCAAAGCAATTTTCTGATTCAATTGCTTGATTCATTCCTTCCAAAGACTGCACCTGCGTCTTTTCTTTCACCATTTATGGATGGTAGAAACAGCGGACATTTAACGGGAACGCAGATTTAGACAGTTGTTGATAAATAAAACGTATATATGCACGTGTATGGCCTACATTGCTAGGCGACATACGACTTGTAGGACTTGGAACACGGTTCTTTGGAGACGTCGGTTAAAGTCCGAAGCGAACGCCACTGGGCTTATATTTGACAAATCACATCCGTAACGGCCAAGGAAGTCAAGTAGATTTTAGAAGCCGGTGAACTGAGACAGGACTGAATCTGAACCAAAAGGTGATAAAGCTGGAGCGGTGTGTTGCACAGTACAGGTTGGACCCAGACAGTTTTTGTTGTCTCCAAGAGAGGCTCGACCAGCAGTATTACACGAATCGCAAAATGGACTGATGCTAGGCGTAGAGCGCCTCACCGCTGGGCACCTGGAATTGTGAACAGAAACTGCTCTACCTCACCTAGTCGAGCGAAGAGTCCGTTTCGAAATATGACCTTATGGTCGAACCCCGGGGGGTCGGCTAATATTGTCGTCCAAGCTCATGGAACGGACGAGGAAACCCGAAAGAAATGCAATAAATGTAACGTTGGTCGATTTTGAAGATGGGTAGAAACCAACTAGTGTCTATGAAAAGAATGAAGTGCCAGTCCGATAGATCTTTTGGCATGCGCAAGTCTTCCAGTGCAGCGATTCCAAATTTGAAAGAGCAACTGTTTCAACCGTGGACCCCGGAATGGTAGTTTGATCAGTGCGCACTCGCTAACGAACCCTCGCAGGCAGACAGAAAACCTGAGCGGCTGCCAAAAAGTGGACGTTTTGACCCATTGGTTACAAAAGGGCAAGGTCGTTCACGTCCACATTATCGACAATTCCGCTACTAGACTCCAATGCAGAATAGCTCCAAGGGTGAAACATTGTTGCCAAATGGTCGCCCAGTTGATATACGTGAGCAAGACTGAATAAGGCATGATGAGCCGATTGGTAATACCAATGCGCAACGGTCTGTGTCCAAATGCGATAGGCGGAGAGCACTAATGTCCAATGAGATAACTTTGATAAAAAGATGCCCATAAATGACCGGATTCTTAGAGGATACAGAAGAACACAGAGGTGCGAAAACGAAAGAATAGTTGGAACTGAGAAGCACTTGCCAGAAAGCGAGTTAGAGTGCAGGCCGAGAGAAGGATAAATAGCGTGCATGAATGAGATTTATGCCAACAAAAATTTTCGAAGCAAGCTGTGATGACCAGTTAGTGAATGGATTTTGACGAGCGGAATGTGCTCATAGCGTCCTCCCAAAAAATGGTCGCTGCCGCGTACCATACAGCTGGCGGTTGGTGCTCTCCACCCCTGGAGACTCGTATTCTGATAGAAAAGGAGCCTGTAGTATCGTGAGCAAACTACCTATTAGTTTGGTATGCGACATGAGCATTTTGACGTCCAGTCTAGTTAGCAGTGGTAGTCTATGTAGGAAGGGTAGAGTTTTATCGATACCGTCAAGCCACAGTACGCAAACGTCTGGCGTTCCCATGGAGGTACTTCGTGTAGAAATTCAAAAGCAAATAACAATGGCCGTGGTAAATTCACTCTGACTGTGAAGCAGAGTCCTGATACACAAAGGTGATGGTAAAGGTGAAGACGAGAGTTGTCCCTTCTCTGTGTCAGAAAGGATTGTTCATTGAAAGAGTAGTAGGTCTAGCTTATATAGTGATCAGAACTAGGTTTGACATGTTGATAGTTCAAGTGGTGAACTGTGCGCCCTGTGTCACTAGAAAGTATAGCGCAAATAGCTCATCTGTTTTCCAACAGGTTATGGGCCCAGCTAATCTCTAGGA
>JAHNZQ020003147.1:2033364-2046518 GCA_019155205.2 Gracilaria vermiculophylla
ACTGTTAATCTGTAGAAATTCAAAAGCAAATAACAATGGCCGTGGTAAATCCACTCTGACTGTGAAGCAGAGTCCTGATACACAAAGGTGATGGTAAAGGTGAAGACGAGAGTTGTCCCTTCTCTGTGTCAGAAAGGATTGTTCATTGAAAGAGTAGTAGGTATAGCTTATATAGTGATCAGAACTAGGTTTGACAAAACATTATGATTTGGCAAATTTCAAACAGGTAATCACTGATGTAACCGTTAGCCAATACAAAATTATTCGTTACTAAAATGAGTGGATGCAGCCTTCTCGGGTTCCACAAGTGACTTGGTGTCTAACACTTCGGCCACACGGATAGACTGCAGAGATCCCAGAGCCGCACTGTACAGGACGAGATGCGTTATTGTCTTCCTGCGTAATGCACATCCTATTAACGGTATATTTACATGGATTTGTGTTCTTCCGGATAACCGTGTAATAATCTCCTTGGTAGTAACATGTCTAATGCCGGGAAAGGCCTGTGCCTTATAAGTGTATCACAGTCAGAGGTAAAGTGTGGATAGAGTGCGCCATAAACAACAAGTGCCAAAGAAGGACAACAGTGCCTTTTTCTAATAATTTACTAAGTTTTTCTAGTTTGCACTACAGTACCCTACTCTACTGCATTGTACTTCAGAGAGCTAACTTCGCCGCCGCCACCCTCCGTAAATAATAACCAATGTTGCCGCTCGAAGCTTTTCACTTGCGACAATATCCACTACTCCATGAGAATTATCCAGGGGCCCACGGTTGCGTTTCCCCCATGTTCACGAAAAGTGTGCAAACTTTGGTGTATTTTCACCAGTGTTATTGTGCTCGGCCTCGTATAAGAATATCTATCGGCTTTGTCGTTATTTGCCTCCGGGTCACACCACTGCCTATTAATGTCGTACAGTCCCCACTTTCGAGTATCCGCCGAGCCCGACGCTCCGAGCTCCTAAATTTCGTTTCGTCTTTTAAGAGAATAGGCTCATGCCTTAAATATCTATCTTGTGAATGTATGCATTGTTAGCCTTTCCGGCCAAGTGCAGCAGGAACGATCACCGTCCTTACAATCCGACGTAGTCATGAAGTTCTCTCGAGAGGGCGTTCTTCGTTGGATTGCATTTCGTTAAGGAATATACCGAACCCGACTGTGGTGTTTTCCAGGTTGCGGGCTATCGCTTTACACTTTTTTCCTCCCAAGTTAACCACAGCACCTTCCGGCTAAACTTTTGGCCCTTGCCGTTTCTACAATGAACTGGTAGGTCAGGCTGCTCTCCCATTGATGCCACTGTTCTTGAGGTGCCGTATCCACATTATTATTTGGTTCCTGACAGCTCAGTACTCACTCTGCACCCACACAGTATTAGTGCTGCCTTTACCATTCATTGTACTAATTTAGTTTCTTGTTTTCGGTCGATCCATCTCTGTTCTCCTTAGGCCATTTTTATTTATTAACACCAGTGACCGGTCGCTTGCGCGCTGCGCCTTGTACCATATCCTCACAGATTACCAGCGCATTTCACGATTTGTACATTACTTCAGCAAATAAAAGCAATTATCTGCACAGAAATTCTTGATAAGTAAAGTACCTTTCCGGATTTTATGTGATGCTTCATGGCGTCTGAAAAGGGTTTTAAAAGCCCTGGTACATATGTAACGAAACGTTTTTTGAAAGCTCTGTATTTCGAAGGTATTTGCAAGCTGTGTCTGCAGTGAAACGCCATCCAGGGCGCATTTTCTTGGCATTCTGCAGCTTCGCCGGACTCCGTTTAAGCCATATTTATGAAAAAGGTTTACGGCACGAGCGCAATTCACCTCTGTTGGCAGGGTGCACACTGGAGTAGACTACCCGATGCGTATCACGCGCCATGGCACGCGCACTGGATGGCCTCCCGGCAGGCGCGCCGCAGCCGCACGCGGCCCACTGACTCTACTATTCCCGTTTCCAAAAAGTGACAGATTTGTGTCACCTTGTCTGAGGTGAAGTCAAGGTGACAAGGTCCTAAAATCACCCTGACAAGGTGACTGTCTCCCCCTGTAGGGCGAATATCACTTTAGAGAAATGTGATATCACCCATGGCATCACCTTGTGGGACCCACACCCCACAATGTTGACGATTTTCGGAGAGTGTGCACCCTCCAACACTGACTATTTTGGAGGGTGCGGACCCTCTAACGCTGACGAATTCTGAGGGTACAGTGAGACCCCATCATCATCTCGCCGGAAGTTTGTGCAGTCTTACGAGCACCTCAAAGGCATTGGCTTTGTATGCTCCGCACCCTAGATGCCCAACTGATATCCACGCCTGCTTCCGTTGATTGTATATGCTCCCCTTGCACCTCAGGGCGCGTGGGCGGCTCTCACCATCCGAGTTGGTTCTGAATATCGCCGTTTAGCCCTGCCGTGACGTTGGTGCCACGCAAACGCCGGCATGTACTGCATGCTAAGCGTGCCGAGAACGTCGAAAGCTCGCCACGCAAAATATGGCTAACTTTTGCGCCTCGGAGCGATAAGTACCTACTCTTTTATCGCTAGGAAACCTCATTAGATTTAAGTGATGTTGCTCTGGAGCTCTGGTGCATCATTGGCCTCGTCACAACCATCTTCACATTCCGTTCTTGGATATTTGCGTACCTACAATGGCCAACACACATCATTTAGAAATTGTCCCCAGCATCATACTACTTATTGAAACGCCACAAAAAACCCCCAGTAGATTACTCATACCCTGTAGAATCAGTTGGACATGAGTAAAAGGAAGTCTTAAAGATACGTCTCGCAATAACGGGAGCGCACACAGATCTGCGCACTGCTCTACTTTTTTGCGTGTGCGCAGCATTCAAGCCAGTCACCTACAAGATCCAGTGACACCCAACTAATGACATGGTCGAATTCATTCGCTGTATGAATCATCTGTAGGAGGGAATCATTTGGTTGCTTTTCGGCCGACTTGTCAAGTTGTCGCCGACTGTCTTTCCTAGAAAACGAGAACGGTTCATATCATACAGTCCATTAGAGATCATTACTGTGACCGTATAAAGATGAAAGAAGGTTAATAGCAATCTACGCAACTCCCGAAGAGAGCTTTTGCAGTTCATCCTCCGGGATTGTTGCTCTTTTCAAAGTTTCCTTCGTATGCCATATGTCTCAACATTGGGTGCAAATAGCTTGTCGACAAATCACGCAACACTGCTTCTGTCTTGAACCCCCTTTCTTTCTGTAACTCTTCCTATTCTTCCTAATTGTGCAACTGTATGAACACAACGAACAGTATGTGTGCTTTCCTTTCACTTTCCTGTGTGGCTCTCCATGAGATAGTCTTCTTTGTTTATCATCAGGCCGGTTATACTTTTCAGCAATATTACGCCAAGAGAGGGGTTCCACAACTATTGGCACGAAGACCAGACCTGAAAAAGAAGCATTCCTCACATTCTTGCTAGCGCAACTTGACATTTTTGTTCGCGCTTCGGCAGCTCGAACGTTCTCTTTTGCCAGCTGTCTAGCATAGTCTGCAAATGAAGAGCATTTTGACACATTACTCCTCAGTTCTCAATAATCTCTGGAAATGCTCCCGTCACAACCAGAAGGAAGTCTTCTCTTTTGCCTTGCAAGTGATAAACGATGAACCCTCAGAATTCGTCAGCGCTGGAGGATCCGCACCCTCCAAAATAGTCAGTGTTGGAGGGTGCACACTCTCCGAAAATCGTCAACATTGGGGGGTGTGGGTCCCACAAGGTGATGCGATGGGTGATATCACATTTCTCTAAAATGATATTCCCCCTACGGAGGGAGACAGTCACCTTGTCGGGGTGATTTGGGGACCTTGTCAGCTTGACTTCACCTCAGACAAGGTGACACAAATCTCTCACTTTTTGGGAACGGGGCTAGAGGTACCGGATGTCACATGCTTTGCACGGTTATTTTAGCATTTTCGATATTTATTTCTTTGGTTGTTATAGAATTTTCGATATTTATTTGGTTATTTTAGCTATTTTGGTTTTAGAGCTACAGTATACATTGCGACGGCACTTAAGGCATCGCGCCCACTAAGCCGCACCAAGCGGGATCTTCGGTCTAAGTATGCCGATCACGCGGATACGGCTCTCCATCTTAGAGAAGTACGACAAGGACTACGGAAGTCAACCGCCTGTGACGGCGAAAACCATTGTCTGGACTATAGTTTCCTTATTTCATGTTCGCTTTCGTAAGAGGTTAGCCCCACTGGACCTCCGGTTCATCCCCTTCGGACTTCCGCCGCCACAAGTTCAACACGGCTTGCCTGATACCCATGCGGCCCTATGTATTACCCGGCCGCGTCAAGATTGCCAGACATGTTACAGGAGAATCTCAACGAACTTACGGAAACTGCCTAAATTACAGGATTTACCGGATCCATGGTCTCTCCATTTGTCTTCCTCCTGCAGACGTTGCGACATCTTGGCCCCGGAGTTATGCTGGGCTCGCTTGTCTCGCCCGAAGAAAGCTCTGTCTTTGAACCTTCTTGCGAGAAAAAGGTTCTGAACTTCCTTCGTGGTATTTTAAACTTTAGGGTATTGCTTTACAGTACCTGTCCGAAATTTATAGATTAAAACGGTACTCACACAGTAAAAATTCCAATTTGTACACAGTATGTTCACAAGAAATTTCATTTCGAACGTAAGCTCTGATCCATACTTCTTTTAGAAATTGCAGTGAATAAAGTAGTTTCTCTTCATCATAGCAACGAAAAAATGAAACAAAGGATAGCATTAATGAAACATCACGTCTTTTGAGATATTATACAAAGCTACCACATATAGTATGTAAGCATTTTGGCAAATATCAGTACATAAGACGTTCAAACAAAGCGGAAAACGACAGGGGTCGTTCACTCGCGTGTATTAGTTTATATTGTGGGTTAAAAGGTCTTGACACAAATAAAAAGTAGTGTTGCCGTCTGGTACTTATGACGATTTGCGTCCATCTTGTTTAGAAACCGAAGAGAATACTAATAGGTAGACGGAATGCCAAGTAGAACTTTACTTGAGTTGCCGGATGCCCTTTCTGTTCGAGAGCATTACGTCTTTATCTATAATTTAGATTATTCCCCTTAGAGAAATCTCGAACAAAGCTGTAAGTTGTCCAGTACTGAAAGCTGGGCTGGAAAAACTTCCAGACCCTTCTAGAGACGTTGGTGAACTATCTCTCGACGTCACACTAAATAAATAAAGTGTAGCTTGCAATCGGATTGTCACGAATCTCCCCCCCTTGACTGTTGACGCCCTCGTGAATGATATTGCAGTACGTTTCTGGCTTGACGAATATATTCTTGCAATAATCCAGTAATGGTACCACCTTTGTCAACAAATGATTTCGTGCTTAACCACTTGGCACCATGAGTGGGCCCTCCTTTCATAACATTCCGAAACTGATATCCCCTTCTTCGTTTTCTGTGCTTGAGAATAGCTGCAGGTTCATATTCTTTGGTGTTATCTGTTTATATCGGTTCTACTCTTGGCGGAAGAGATCCAGCTATATCAGCTGGTGGTTCCAGGTGATGTATCGTCTGCCTGATATGAATCATAAAATGAATCTTGATATGGTCTGGAAACTCAAGCTCCAAAGCATTCTTTCCAATTAAGTTCACAATTTAGAAAGTGCCGAATCTTCTGACACTTTGCTTATCAGATTCTTGAGAACTCGGATATACATACTTGAAAAATGACTTGTTGAGCCCCTAACGTTTTCTCCCAATTCATATTTAGGAACCCGATACTTCATAGAAGAATACGCGCTTTGGCCAGCTTTTGCAGTTTTGCAAGAGTACTGTGCATCTTTCAGTGAGTGATACAGCTGTTCCTTGAATTCTTCACCATTTCGGACAGGTATCTCTTTTCCAGAAAGCATATCAAGCGGAGACTTCGGTGTCTATCAAATATCCAGTTCTATAGGTGCCATCCCAAAACCATCAGTACCTGCAGAGTTCTAAGCAAACTCAGCTGCAGGCAGAAGTTCATCCCAATCATTATGATGGTAAGAGCAAGACCAACGTAGATAGATTTTAAGCATTCTGTTCATGATTTTAGGCGCTCCATCAGTCCGCATATGTCTGCTCATAGACATATTCATCTTAACTCCACATAGTTTCTGTTAGAAAACAGATGAGCTATTTGCGCTATACTCTCTTGTGACACAGGGCGCACAGTTCACCATTTGAACTGTCAACAGTTTCATCAGATCATCCCTAAACTTGGACGTGAACTTTGGATCTCGTTGCGAGGATATCCTATCCAGGATTCCGTGGTGCTTGAAAATGTTTGAGAAGGCATTGGCAGTGTGTTCAGCTGTTTCATTAGTAGTGCAACTTAAGAAATGAGCTCTTCCGGTCAACCGATCAACCCATGTAAATATGTTTTCAAACCAACCTTTTGACTTGGATAAGCTTACAGTAAAGTCTATAGACAATGAGCTCCATCTTCACTTTGGTATCTCTAAAGATTTGGGGTCGGTTAACTCCTTCTCATTTGAGTCCTTAAAATGCTGACACTCATGCATCCCTCGACATATTTCCGAAAATCTCGACTCTTGTGCCTCCAATGGAAACTGCTAAGTCTCTAAAATGTTTTGAATTCTTAAAATGACCCCATATCTTAAAACAATGCGCTAGTTGCAACACATAGGACACGGTATTTCTCGGTATGCAAAGCTTTCCATTGGAGAAGGGTCTTCCACCATCCTTGTTGAACATTGGGAATATCTTTTCCAGTTTCTGTCTTTGAGTCTGATCGTATGGTCATTCATCATTCACGGCTTTCACAACAGGGCAAAAAAATTGATCTTCATCGTATCCTTTTATCACGTCTTCATCTATGACATATGTCACTTGAACGCCATTCCAAAATAAGCCACCGTCAATCTTTTCCCTAACAAGAAGAGCTCAAAATAGAACATCGCCTAAGATTTGTATCTCACCAGTTTTAAGAGTTATAGGGAATATTACAAAGATTCCAAGAATTTCAAGCAATCTCGATTCTTTTCTGCTTAGTTTCATTTTCGTTAAGGAACTCTTTAGCACCTGGTTGTCTGTAGAGTCTTCGAACTATAACCCCTCCAACTAATATCTGAACCTATCAAGGAATGAGATGAGCCCAAGAGGCTCTCTGTCATTAGCAGTGTACACGGGTTCTATTGGGGATAACTTCTTTGAATGGGAGGCAATAACGCGGTCTCCTCCATTCTCACCAACTTGTGTCTACGGTTCACCCAGAGTGGTCTGTGAAGCATTGATGTGACATATGAACGGCTTGCTCCAATCGGGCGAAACCAAACTTGGTGCATTTGTGATTACTTCGTTTGACTTCTGAAAGGCTTCATCATATTTTTCGTTCCATTTCTTGATACCTTGATATTTATTTTTCAGAGTCATCATTGAAGCAGCAACTTCTAAAACCTTGGTATGTAGCGTCGAAAGAATAGCAGTAGTCCCAAGAAACTTCGAACTTCAAATAAAATTTTCGGCTTTGGCCAAGTCTTCAGTACTTCGACCTTCGATAGGTTAACTCTCATTCCATCCTTGCCAACAAGGACTCCTTACAAGTCGATCTCTGTTTCCAAAATCTCACACTTTTCTGGGGAAACAAACAACTTGCTTTCTTTCAATTGACGCAATACAGTTTCGAAGTGCTTCAAGTGCCTTACTTCATTCTTTCTGAAAATAAGGAGATCATCCATACAGGCCACCAAAAAGTTATCGATACAATCATAAAAGAGCTCTTTCATCAACGTTGGAAAAATTTCAGGAGCGTTACAAAGCCCTATGGTCATAACAAGATACTCAAATTGCCCATACTTTGTGTTGAACGCAGTCATCTCGATATCTTCTGGTGTCACTCGTGTTTAATGGAATCCCGTCTTTAAATCTAAGTTGAAGAAAACCATTGCTTCTCCAAGCCTCTCAAACATCTCAAAGGATCTGGAGATGGGGGTGTTATTATTCTTAGTGAGTCAATTAAGTGCTGGATAGTCTACGACGCCTACTAATTTTCTGTCTTGCTTCACGAAAAATAATGAAGCTCCATGCGTTGACTTGGTATGTGTTATCTCCCCTGATTTCAGCAATTTCTCCACATACTCCTTTGCTGCTTCTAGCTCTACAGGAGACAGCTGAAATTACGGACAGTGTGGAGACCTCGAGGCTTCTTCAAACTGGATCTCATGATTCACGAGTTTCCTTGGTAACAATGCAGGCGATACCTCTGTATTGAAAACCGACTCAAATTCTGCAAGCAGTTTATCCAATTTAACATTCTTTTTAGTGGGCTTCTCTCCCTCCGAATGCCGAACCTCTGGGATCTTAACTTCAAACGATACAACTCTCATTTTGTTATTCCTAATCAATTTTCGAAGATTTTTCACACCTACATTCGATTCTTGAATTCTTTCATCATTCATATGAATAAAGGAGATAGTATCGGGTCCAATCTTCACAAGCCGTTGGTCCTAATCTATTCTTGGATTATGGGCAGCATGCCACGGCATTCCCAACAGAAAATTATTCCTGCAATTAGCAACGATCCAGATACCCATATATGTATGAGTTCCAAGTCGTAAAGTTCCATTGAGTATGACTTCCGATGCTTCTTCCTTTGTTTTATTTCTGAGAGTGCCCAACTGTAACATTTTCCTGACAAATGTGAAAGAAATTTCTGCCTCTATAATTAGCCACAAACTCTCTGCCTATCACGTTAGTATTACATCCATAATCGTTCAATACTTTCACGCTGAGTCCATTTACGGTACCACTCAGTACAAGTAAAGGTTCTATGGATATAGGTCTTTCCGTAAGGATGTTCACATCACCACTCCTTATCATGGCATTTCAATCTGCACTTTAGATGTTTGGCACATCCCGGCACTCTTCTCTTCTCAAGGCCTTCATTTCTTCCTTTAGAGAACTCGACGCGCTTTCCAAGCCGTTGATCATATTCTCTATGTGTCTACCCTGAGTGTTTTCTATCCCTTTTGGTGGACCAATCAGTTTTCCTGAGAACTTGAGTTAATGTCAGGAGTCCAATTCATTTCGGTGTTGTTCCTCTGGCCAGTCTTTCTCTCTTGCTGTTTCTTCTTATTCGTTTGTTTCCACGGATGGCATCCAGGCTTATGACAAAAAACAGGCATTCTTTTTCAAATCTATCATTTGCTCAGCACTCATTTCTCGCTGATTATTTTGCCTTTGGACATTACCGATCTCCATGGGAGCTGGTCCATTCTGAAAACCTTTGTTAGATCCGAATCCGTGATCAGAGAAGATTTCTGTACCATAGAAAGCTTCGTCGACGTCTGGCGCGATCTGTGGTGCTTCTTCCAACATTCTTGGAATGGCTATACGAGCTTTCAGAAGAAAATGAGGCTTCAATCCTTCGGTGAATCTTGCCAGCTTCTCGGAATCACTTATCTCTGGAATGTAGATCACAATATTTTGAAAATCAGACAAAAATAGATGGCTTCACTAGTTTTCTGCATTAGCATATAGAGTCTGTTTCGTGCTCTGGCAAAACTGTCTTTGGGCACAAAATCGTTCTTGACACACAGTTTAAAGGCTTCCCATGTAGGCGGAACCTTTTCTTCCATGACCAGCGTAAGCCATCCGTTCGTGGCGGTACTCGTCATACAAGTTGAGGCGAAATCGACTGCAGTACGTGCATCTATGTCAAGATCTTGCCAAATTTGAATGAGACGAAGATATTTCTCAACGGAGTGTATCCATGCACGAAGAGTCAAGGCATCACGGCGGCCATCAAACTTATCGGGCTTCGACAGTTTCATGAAAGATGTGTTGAACTGTTTTTCCTCTTTTTAAACATCTTTTCTTCGTGAAATTCATAGCACCCGTAAGAAAGGTCCTTTGTCCCCAAGTATATCCTCTTGGCCGTGAGTCTTACAAGATTCAATACCTCTGACGATACTTGACACTAGGCGAGTACTGCTCAGCTGCCTTTTCAGAAAAACCCCACCAGTCTACCTTCAATCACAGAATGTGATGTAGTCAATTTAAACCTTCACAGTGTCCTTATCTTAGCAACTCAGCTTCACAAGCTGATCGTGAGATGTAGTGTACAGCGCGTTGAGAGAACCTAGAAAAGTCTACCTCGCCCAAGGCGTGACGGTGTTTTGCTCACAAGCGTTCCTTGAAACCCGTGCCCAGCATATCTGATCTAGCTAACAGCCAACAAGTGAGAAGGGTTGAATAGGATGCTTGGCTTAACAGCAGTCAAACCTGGCTGGGAAACAGTGTTCGGTAATCTTCCACATTTATCTGCACCAAATATCCACGGGCTAGCCACAGCACTCTGCAAGGGTGGCTCCAACCCCCAACAGCCAGAAGGCGAAGCCCCAGTACTGTGGTAACGGTTTCCTGGCTCTCCTACCCACAGATATACCAACTGTGAACCATTTTACACAGATTTGACCAGTCAGCACAGTAGATTTTCAATAGTATTTTCAATTAAAACCAGACAGTTTTTTATAAAACTGCTGTCCTTTTCAAAAACATTAGAAATCGAAATCAAAACCAAATCTCGAAAAACAACGAAAGTTCTAGAACATTCCACATCCAAAAAATTCCACTTCTAAACCTTCCACGTTTATATCGACATTTTTTTTCAATTGGGGCGGCCGCAGCTGCCGGAACGGGTGCAAAGCTACCAGTGAAATAGATGGGAGAAGGTGGGCGGTAGGTTAAATGAAACTTTACTTGAGCTGCCCAATGCCATTGTTAATCGAGAGCACCACGTCTTTATGTTGACTTTAGATTTTCCCCCTTGGAAAAATGTAGAACATAGTTGTAAGTTGTCCAGCACAAAAAGCTGAGCTTGAAAACTTCCAGACACTTTTAGAATCGTCGATAAACTATTTTTTGACGTCAAGCTAAATAAATAAAGTGTAGCTTGCAAACAGTTTGTCGTAAAAACGTCCTTATCATATTGCGTACGAAGATATGGTGGCCTGCATGAGACAAGCACTAGTTACGATTTTGTCTGGTGTAAGCTTGCGTGATCTGGAATTAAAATTTTGTTAGTTGCTCTTCAGATTTCATTTAAAACAGAGAAACAGAATTTTGCTTCACAAATAGTTAAAGGTTTGGTAGCACTAGCTCTGTAATGTTAGTGTATGGATTTTTTTACGTAGAACGTTTACTGGCAGATATGTGGATTTGAAAAGTGTTAGACCTCACAGCACACATTGAGATAAGGCGTTATCTGAATGCGATTGATAGTATCGAGGGTATCATTGTTTGCTGTTTGAATCCTCATTTCTGAATCCATGGACTTCCTTTGAAAATGATATTTAAAATCCTCCTAACTAGTTGCAAGTTCGATACTACACAATATGCAGAACTATTGCCAAATTGTTGTAGTATGAGTTCCCTTAAGCAGAATATTTTGGGTCCAGCAAAGTTCGTCTTCGAAATAAAGTTTATACTTTTTGCATAACATGTAATCGAAACGTGGCCAGATCTAGTGGAATTACAAGGAAAACTTCCTATTAAAGAAAAAAAAAATGCAGAGCAGGCAAATTATGTTTCAACGTACTATTTAAAATTGCAATGCTTTACCTCGAATCATGGAACAAAATGTAGAACAAGTTACGGGATTCAAAAACAGCAGACAAAATAATACTGTTTTGCATTTGAAAAATTTGTTCTTTTTGTGCATATCATTTCGTGTGACAGTGGTAAACAGTACAGTCTGAAAAACGTCACGAGCCACATACACATGATGTGTCGGATCACAAAAATTATGTTCATGAATTCAATGTACTGCTCTCTGTATCGGATATATATACGTACTGATGGGTGTTATTGCACAAAAGCGTGTGTTTGAGTAGATAGTTATGCAAGGCTGAAATAAATATTAAAACAGAACTTGATTTGGTTGTATTGTTTCTGGCATGAGCTGAAACGCCCCTTTTTTTTGTCTTGAAATGATGGTTCTAAGGGCCATTTTATGAATTTCTTTACGCAGAAACGAGAGATTGGAAACCCATCTGTAGCCTTTAAAATGTTGACATGTTGCGAACCGCGGTTTCCGCTTTTTTTTCCGTCTGCAGCCGACAAATTTCTGAAGTCATCTTGATGTCGATTGAACTCATCCGCATAACTGTTTTTGTTGCAAACGCTCATTTCAATCCACTTCCTTCTCGACGCGATGGACACAAGCGCCGCCCAAGCAACGAGCTCAACCGCTTCGGAAATACGTCCCGCACAGCTACCGTCTCCTCCACTAGCTTTGACACACTGCAACGACTCATATAGTATTGTCGAAAACGCTGCAACCAAGGCAGCAAAATTTATTACAGGAGCGACAAATATGGTCTTTGCGGCGACATTTGATAATGCAAATAGCAAGAATATGCTCAAGCACTTGAAGATAATAGGCATGCAAAAAGCCCGGCTCGCTACAAAAAAAAACTCTGCTTGCCCACAAAAAGGTTCATAAAGCACTAAGTATGAAATGCATTGAGCAACTTACCGATAAAATTCTTAAAGTCAATGTCCACACGCTTTTGGATTGTGAAATACCAGCAACAACTGTTAAAATTTTGTAGAAAGAAAATAGACGCGAAGAGAGTGACTATTTGCGAGGAAACATTCCGGTTATCATAAATGAATAACTTGTCAGCGAACAGCCCCAAAGCGATTTACATGAGCAGCAAACAGTTTCATCACAGCGCAGACCTGTTTTTCTAGCCGTGGATTACTGTCGCCTACTTCACGTTCTGGCAGATGTCCATTTAACTACCACTAGGCACCGACTAATGCACTGCTTGAACAAAGAAGAGCTAGTGTCTATCCGACCGTTGCGCTGACCTCATATGAGGCCAAATTGACCTCATATGAGGTCAGCGCGCCATCACGCAAAATTAAAAATAAAAAATTGGAATTTGACCCGTAGGCCAATATTATGGAAATTTTAAAATTAAAAACCTGTTATCCCGGATTGCCTGTGAACAATAAATAGTTGTAGAACACGTCCTGAGCTATCACAGCAGCTCAGTGGTCATCAGACTACATGCGAGCAACTAATCCTGAGTTCGAACCTCGCTGAGTTTCTAAAAACTCAAAAACTCCTTCGGGAGCTCGACTAATTCTAAAAATATTTAAACT
>JAHNZQ020003147.1:2050274-2111142 GCA_019155205.2 Gracilaria vermiculophylla
CCCAGAGGTGGAGCTCAACCGGCAGCTTAAATATCTAGCCGGGAGCCCGCCTCGGCAGGTCGCACTACTGTGCTAATTACCTGCATAAAATATCTAAAATAAATAATAAATTCTACCGTACCTTAAGAATACTGTAGCGCACGCAGGCAATATTGTGCACCACGTGGCCCAGCTAATAAATTACGAACCCTCCTTAGGAATATTATGCCTTAAGGCCAAACCACCATAATTCCGTAGGAGCCACTGTACTACAGATACCAAGAAGACACATGGGCATTCTTAAAGCTTGCTCCACGACGACACGTGTACTTGCATGATACGCATTAAATGAATGTTTTCTACTTGTCAAAGAACGCCCTGGATAAGGCGTGAGAACTCTTGCTTCGTTTGCATACGCCTCAACGGCCACGACAGCAGCCCAAGCAGGTAAGTTATTCCATCGCAACAGTTCGTAAAGTTTGGTATTATTATACGCTGTAGCATCGTATGTCCAACCTGAGTGTCGTGCTGAAATAAAAGAAAACTTATGGTCAGTCTCTGCGGTTGTTTGTACACACCATGCAGAAACGTTTTCCTACCGTATTATTTCTTAGGGTTTGAGGCCTCCGCTAGAGATGGTCGTCGAATCTCTTATGCAACGCCATCAAGAGCGGCATTTATGCATGGGAAAAGACTCTTACTAAGTTGCTGACAACGATTAGCTTCTTAATCCCATTCCTGTTCCGCTCTCGGGAATTTGATGCCTGGTAATGTTGAATTGAGAGCTTGTAATGTTTCCCAAGAAATACTGTATACGGTTGAGGACCCAACTCCATAAGGCCACGATATATCCAGAGAGCGTGCCCCGGCCAAGAGCCAAAGGCTAACAAAAAGCATTACCTGTAGATGCAATGAAGCAGCTACTTCTGAATTTTTTTCTGTTTTTGCCGCAGTGTCATTTCAATATTTGAGTATAGCATGCTGAAATACCCTTATGAGACTCGATACATTCGTGTAAGCATACAGTCAAGCAAAGAGTCGATATGGGCTTGGCAGTTGAATTCATGTCGGGATAAGACGCAGTGCATACTACGATTGTTGTTTTCGATTACTTTAGATTGCATTGTAGCACACAAAATACGAAATATACACAAAGCAAATTTTCCTGTTCTTTTACATGATGGCGAGCGCTTTTGGATGTAATTGATTGCTAAGAGCCTGAAAACCGTTGTAGAATTTTGCGACAGAATATATAAACTACGCCACGGCTATTCTGGTAGTAATCTGAGTGTATACTGTAATTAAAAATATGAATCAAAAAATGAGTTGCAGAATTCTGCAATGCCGCGTGAGAAAACTTGCAGAAATGTGATGTGTTAGTGAAGCCGAAACGTTTAGTATTCTACATTTGTCGAGAACATTTTCCCGCCAAGCAGTCAATACTCACGAGTCTATCAAAAATGGCTTCGGTTCTGGAATCTGAGCATTCTGCGTCTACTAACTCCAAAAAAGCTACTCTTTCTCCGCAGTGCAAGTCAGAAGATGATGTTAGGGTGCAGAGCAGCGTAGGGCGTATGGGTAGACGACCAAAGTTTATACCTGCCGATGAACTCGTCATCATAAGGGAAGTTGCCACTGCAAAGGCCCACGTTGCTCATAACGGACAGACAAAAGGCCACTTTCATATTGCTGCGCACAATGTTAACTGTGGCAAACAGATATCCAGCGCTGTCACCTGGAAGAGCATTCAAGACATGTACAAACGTCTCCATTCGCGCTTCGATGCGAGCGAACGAGTTGAGAGAGCAATGAGCGGGGTCGGCGGCGACGTAGGGGAGATTGAAGAGCTGTTGAGCATGATGAGAGATGCTCAAAGGGATATGGCGGACGAAAGATGCGCAGCTAAGCAGTGGTCTGAGAAGCAAGAGGCGTAGAAAGAACGACTGGGTGCAGCCGTGCGCCAACTTGTGACTTCCCATTCCACGGCAAGCAGAGATTCCGAAGAACAGTCAACGTGTCCTGAACGCCGCGCTGGAGAGAAACGATCACATAAAGAAGCGTTTCCCATTTCTTTCGCTGACGACATCAAGCTCATCTCCGATACTATAAAGAAAGGCTATCAAGCGCGACACGAACTCGAGAAACAGCGTCTTGAACTGGACCACATTCGCATCGAAGAAAAGCGCGCGGACTGCAAGAAAGAGCGCGAGGAGAGGCGCGCGGAGCGCGCTGAAGCAAGCCACGCTAACATGGAGAAGTTTGAACTATCGATAGAGGCGCTACGTGGCACTGCTGAGGCCCTTTGCAAAGTGTAGAGGTACTCGAAATTAAATGAAACGAGACTGTATGAGCGACGATAACGGCCTTTTACCTTACCAAAGTAGCCAGGATTCTCTGGGGGGCTGTGCACATCCACTGGCACCCCCCGCGCGGGGTTCCTCCGGAGATTCCACCTGGGCTTCGCCCGAGCCCTCAACTCCTCACAGGCTAGTCGCGCGAATGTAGGTATTTCTTTTGACTGGGTGGCCTGCATCCGAAATATTGAGAGATAGGGTTAGGATGGATGCAGTTACGCACATTAGTCATCAAGGCCGCCGCCACGTAAAGTGCTCTGACAGGCGATTCTTCCATACGGAGCTTCCATTTGAAGTCCATCGACGTCCAGTTCAGTTTCAACTCTTTGAAAATCCATTCAACCGTTATGCGTCTCTTTGATATTTCTTTGTTGAAAGATACCTGCTCCTCCGTCAGAGAAGCTCCCTTGAACGGTATGAGAAGGTAATCCCTTGCGCTGTATCCGATATTCTCATAGATAAAATGGAAGAGGTTATCGTTGTGTAAGCATTCTTCGAGTTGTTCGTCAACGTTGGACCTTCCATATTGTGTCCATTCATATTTTTGGCCTTCCAATGGTCTAAAAGTGTAGAAACATTCCGCCGGGGGTACTGATTGCTTGACACTTCAGAGAATGCTTACGCTTGTGGCCGTTATCGGCGATAGTCTGAAGGCAACTGTCTCTAGGTCTAGCGATACCAATTGCCATCCCATCTGCGAATCCGATACAGTTCGTCAATGTGCCACTCTTGACACTAATACTGCTAGACCTTTTTGATATGTTCTGTTTCATGTATTCCTTCTTCAACGGTGAGTGAAAAAAGATGTCCTTGTTATTCGATTAATTGCTCCATGCTCTCCCAAAATATCTCATATATCTTCGAGACGTGTTTCCCAAGCATGATCTGGAGTTCTTCCCATCTACAGGGTGAAGCTGATCTCCGTAGCGTGACACATGTAGACAACATTGCATCGCGTGCGTAGCGAATCTTAATGGTACGTGTCTTCGACGACGGCAATCCATTTAAAGAAACAAGAGTCCTGATATTGTCTTTCTCAAATCCAAATAGAAAGAGGCATTCAAAGTTAAATAGAGCATTGAATTTGAAGCTGAATTGCGAAGCTGAAATTCGTTTTGAATACAAGGTCTGAGACTCATAGTTCTTTCTGACCCTGATACACTCTTCAGAAGCTCGCAAGAGTAAGCTTGAGTTCACTATAGCGAGGCATAAAGGTCGACGTCTTATGAGGGAAAGCGTCACCAAACGCCACATATGCACCAGTTTGATACATTTGTTTTGCGCGTGGTCGCGCTGTCTTCTACGGGACATGATGCAGATGGGTGAGAATATGGAGCAATAGATAAAGGGTGATGTATCAAAGGATCTAATACTCCCGACATGCTCCTGTAGTCCGAAGCGTAAATTCATTTTGTAACGTACGAGTGGATTGCGACTGTAATTAGAATGAAGTTTAACATTACAGCACCTTTGCAGTTTCGATGCAGAAAAGTCGCTGTGGCGTAATCTCTGTAAGGAGTCAATGTATCGTGTCGAAGAGGGGGCCTGCATACTCTCAGACGTAGGATGGACGAATCGCTCAATGACTGTCCTGTTGTTATGTGTGAAGAAAAAAATTTGAAACAAACTCAATATATTTTTAAACCGGAGTTAACGATTCAAAGAAGAAAAAAGTCATAGAACGGGCTTCTGTGAAATATAAAAAACCGAAGAAGCGGGGACCACAAAATTGTATTTACTGGATGTCAAGAACCGCAAAAAGTTTTTCATTAGGCAATGAAGGCCGCTTTCAGTCGTAGAGCTACAGGAAATGTTTACGTTTAATTGAAGCCGTAAGTCGTATACAGCTTTTAAAAGCCGCAAAGAGGACTTAAATGGGCACAACGTTTCCCGCGGAAAATACCGAGTTGGAAAGAGCTAAAAACATCTTGTTTACTATTTTCAAAAACTGCATTCTTGGTTTGCAACGGAATTCAGGTGGGTTTAATTTTTTTAATCGGGGAGGTATTAGTTTGTTTGTCCATTAATAAATATATTTGAAAAAAAGTGAAGTAGTTCTTTCAATAGTATTGTCATGTGTCTCTAATTAGCTGCTGTTTTAGATCTGAGTTAAATTGTGGTAGAAATCATGCTTTTTAACTGAATCAATCGAGTATATCATGAATGTTATTATTAAATGTATATTTCACATTTCTGTTTGCATGTTCACACTTGATATATAAGGAGTGTCAGGATTTTATTCTGTAAGCGGCATTTTGAAAAAGAATTAAATAATGACGATATGTACAGTACTTGAAAGTTATTGTTTTGCAACAGAAAGGAAGTTGTGACGGTCACGTCACATTAGAAGTGTTGGAACGAATGTGGCTCTGACCAATGGACGGTGAGTAAAGTTCCATCGAGAAAGTAGTCTTGAACAAGCAATCCGCCTACGAACAAGCAATCCGCGTACGAATGCGCAAAAAGCAGCGTGAGCGGTGCGGCCTTTCGGCGCGCACAGGCCCACTCCGAGCGTGGTGGCGCCGTCCGCAGCGCTCGACGTTGCGCACGTTTGGCTGCGCAAGCGCACCGCCCGTCGGCCAAGACGGGCGCGTCGCCCCCGGCGCGCAGCGCGGCGCGCGCGCCGCACTGCCAGCCGCGCGGCGCAGAACGCGGCAAGCGTCCGCGGCGGGGCGAGCGGCGCGGGCGGCGGAGCGGCGCGGGCGCTCTCGCCGGCGCAGTGGCCGCGCCGCCGGAGGGACGGCGGGGGGAGGGTCGGCGGGACGCGCGGCGGACGGGGGCGGCGGCGCGGGGCGGGGCGCGGGCGCGCAGGGCGGGCGGCGAAGGGGCGGCAAAACGTGGCGGGGGGCGCAGGCGGGAGGAGGGGTGCGCCGCGGGGAGGAGGGGCGCGCCTCGACGTGGAGGCGGGCGGAGGGGGCGGGCTGCGCAGCGCCGACGTGGTGGGGGCGCGGTGGAACGCGGCGGGGCGCTTTGGAGCGCGATGGCGGGCTCCGCGTGCGTGCGTGGTGGGGGCGCGCGGCGTGAGGGGGGCGACTGAGGCGTGTAACTAGTGAGGATGTTTGTACGCGGATTGTGAGGGGGGGCGCGTGGCGAGCAGCGACAGCGAGGATGGGGGGCGGGGCTTTTTACTTATTATTTTTAATTTTAATGTTTTTTCCTTGCGCTGATGTTGACGTGCGAGTGAGACGCAGACGGGGCACTGGGCGTGAGTGTGGGACTGGGAGAGGTTGGGTACCGTAGTTGTTTGTTGCGGGATTGTGCGTGTACTCTGGAGTGGTTGAGGGCGAGCTGGGGTTAGGGGTTACATGTGTGCAGGGATCGGGGGACAGGGATCGGGGGAATGGAGGGGTGGTGACGAGAGGGTGACGGTGGTTGTTTGACGTGGAAACATGTGTACTGTTGGGGATGCGGCTGGCGGCGGTGTCGGAGGCGAAAGTTGGAGTGGTGCGGTTGAGAAAAGGGCAGGAGCGTGGGCATGGGTGTGCGTGCTGAGCGACGTGGAAGCACGGGAAGGGGATTGGCAGTCGGGCTGGCGCGGGGCAGCGGCGCGCAACGCGGCAGGGGAGGGAGCGACGGAAACAAATGGTGGCCAGCTGGCGGCGGCGCTGTGGCGCGGGAGGGGCGCGCTGCTGTGGCACAGGCTGTGCATGACGGGATTTAGGGCTGGGCGGCGGGCCAAACAAGGTGTGCGGGGTAACGGATGGTTGTGGCGATGCGCGCGGCGGCGCTGTGCGCGGCGGCTCTCGGGGAACGGCACGGCGGGTGGGTGGAGACGGCGCTGGGGGGCCGAACAGAGGCACGTGCGCGGGGGGGGGGGGGGGGGGCGGCGCGGCGCGGCGGCGGGGGGGGGGGGGGGGTCGCGTTTGATTGCGGCGCGTGAAGGGTGGGCGGCGTGCGGGGTGTATGTTTGAGAGGCGGCTGTTGCGCGGGCGCGCGCGGCGCGACGCGCGCGCGGCGGCTGACTTGGCGAGGCGGCGGCGGCGGCGCGCGCGGCGGCGCCATTGGTGCGCGCGGCGTGGCGCGCGACGCGTGAGCGCATCAATATCGGCGGCGGCGCGCGGCGGAGCTCGACGGCGCTAAAGGCGCGCGCGCGCCTTTAGCTCTTTTCCGTGACGCGGAGAGATATTCAGATACCAACGTGGCCGGCGCGCGCCGCGCGCGCCGCGGTGAACGCGCAACCGCCACCGCGCGCTGTGTGGACCGCACGCGCGCGCGCCGCCGCTGACAGCGCGCCGCGGCCGCCGCGGAAAGCGTGGCGCGCGCACGCCGTGCCGCGCGCCACGCGACACGCGTCCCTGCCGCTTACACGCGCCGTGCGCGCGCGCGCGCCTTTTGCGCGCGCCGCGCCTTTTTGCGCCTCTTTTGGCACGCGCCGCCGCCACCGCCGCCACCGCCGCCGCCGCCGCCGCAGCTGCTGCCGCCGCGCCCGTTTCGCCGCCGTCCGTTGCTGCCGCCCGCTTTCGCACGCACCGCGCGTGCGCAACTCGTCGTCGCTCCGTCCGCCGCCGTGCGACCCCACTCCCTCCGCGCCCATACCTTTTTCTCCCCCCCCCCCCCGTAAATATATACCCCCCTCCCCCTCCCGGCTCCCGCCTTCGCACTACCTGCCGCCTTTCCTTCCTTGCCCCGCCACCCCCTCCCGCAGCTGCACTCTTTGCCCTCTCCCCCTTCCTACTTGCTTCTCTTTCCCTGCCCCTCCACCCACCTCTCCCGTTTCCCCCCTACATTGCGTTATTCCAACTTGACTTTCTCGCTCCGTCTTCGTCTTCACCTCCACCCACCCTCACTGCTGGCGCGACACTTCAGCACCCTCTGCTTTCCTCACCGCCGTCGTACATCTAGCACTACCGCTCACATTCGCCCCGCCGTTTCGCAGCCGCAGCCGCAGTCGCCGCAGTCGCCGCAGCCGCAGCCGCTGCCGCAGCCGCAGCCGCAGCCGCTGCTGCCGTCGACGTCGTCGTCTTCGTCGTCTTCGTCGCCGGCCTCGTCGCCGTGTCCGCCTCTGCTCCCGCTTCCGCCCCGGCGCCCTCTTCCCCGTCTAGCCGCCGCACCCGCACCCGCAGCCAAGTCACCCTCGCCGTCTCCCGAGCCCGCCCCCCGTCCTCCCGCCCGCACTCCGTCCACAATGTGCCCCGGCCAGGCCGTGCGAACGCCCCCGCCCTCCGAGCTCCCCGCCGCTGTGCGCAAGCACGCCGCCCCCGCGTCGCGCCCCGCCTCCACCCAGGAGCGCGCGCTCGCTGCGCGCTCGCCCGCCGCCTGCTCGCCGCGAATCAAACGTCCGCACAAGGCTCTGCGCGTCGAACGGCGGCCCTGCTCGAAGACCACCGCCATCATCGACTGGGACGATACAATATGCCCGAGCACGTACCTCGCGTCGCTCGGGCTGCGCGTCGACGACCGCGGCTCGCTGCCGGACGTGCTGTGCGCCCAGCTGGAGCAGTTGGAGGAGGCCGTCATGGAAATTGTCAAGGAGGCGCTCAGGTTTGGCCAAGTTGTCATTATCACCAACGCCGAGGCGGGGTGGGTCGAGTTGTCCGGCAGACGCTTCCTTCCCCGCGTCGTCAACTTCCTCATGGAGCACGACATCAAAATTGTGTCGGCGCGCACGTCGTTCGAGTCCGACTACCCGGACGCACCGTCGTCGTGGAAGGTTGCCGCCTTCTCGCAGGAGGTTGCCGTCATGTTCCCCAACGAGGACGAGCTCAACGTGCTTGTGCTGGGTGACTCCATGTCTGAGCGCGATGCCGCTCACGCCCTGTCCACGCGGCTGCCCAACTCGCGCGTCAAGACGGTCAAATTTGTGGAGCGCCCATCCATTGACCAGCTCATGCGCCAGGTGCAACTCGTGGCACAGTCGCTCCCGGACCTGGCTACTTATGCTTCAAGCTTTGACGTCGACCTGGTCGTCTCTGCCAGCGCATAGGCGCTTGTGCCTTCTTTTGTCGGAAGCCGCCGCTCGCCGTGTTGTTGCCACTGTGCGTGGTGTGATGGCGCTTGCAATGGCGCTTGGAAACGCGTGCGTCCCATCAATGTGCGTTGAACGGTTTGTCGTCGAAGAAACGCTGCGTAGTCTGCATCGTCGCGCTCAATAGTTTTATCTTCAAGTTGGCATTTGCATGTGTGAAATCGTGCTCAGGTATGTGCGCGAGACGCGCACTCTTCTGCTGCGCACCTCGTCGCGGGAGAGAGGCGTGTTGTTGTCGTCGAGTGATGTCGCGTGACTACTCTTTGAGCTAGAGTGTGCACATGCGGCATAGAGCTTTGTGCCCAAACAATGTCACCAGCTTGGTTGGTGCGAGCGATGAATCTTGTTTGTGTTGAGGGCACATGATACTTGGTAGAGTTCGTGTGATGACAGGACTGGGTGCCAACTCGGGAGGTGTTTTCAGTGTCGGTGTGGACCTGTCTTTTCTTTTGGCTACTAACTAATTTAACTGACTTTGACGATGGCGTACTGATCGGCAATGGCAGGCTTGCCGTAGTCCAGAACAATGCGTGAGTGCCCCGTTGCCCGTTCTAGCCGTCCCTTGTAGCGGGAGCTAGCGGGTTGTATTTTCTCAGAAACTCGTGTGCATAATCGAAGCATCATAAAAACCACTTAACATTTCCCCCCGCTTGTTTGTGTTTGTAGCGCCTCTACGCTGTTGACTGGTGGGCATACTGCTCGACATTGTACTGGAACGGGCTTGGAGCGGATGGAGCTCACATGGCTGCGTTTTGAGCGCTTGCGTGGTGGGCTTGCTGAACGACGTCGTTGCAAATCAGGTATCTACGTTGTGTATCACCAACAACACCAACGTGCGTGTGCAGTGTTGCCACCTTGAGTGGCTTTTGGCTGGTGATATTATTGGAGGCAATGGAGGGCAAGTTGTCCGTGCCGGTCTGGCAGGGGGCCTCAACTACGCGTGCATCCCACGGGGCCCGTTTTCGTCAAGTGCTCTGCGGGCCACGAGCCGAATGCGGACAGCCTGTCCCTTTCTGCACAAGACGGCTCGCCGGTCGCGGGGGAGTGGCCGTCAGCCCCGCTCTGCTCTTGCGCCAAGACGCGTCCAGCGCGCCGCGAACGCCTCCGGTCCACGGCCTGCAAGCGTGGCACGTCCGCATGCTGTTCGGCGCGCCCGCGTGGAGGGAGCCACGTCCGGCGGCCGGCGTCCCTTTTTTGGCTGAGGTAGCCAAAACTCATGCATGCTTCTTTGACCTTCTGCGCATGCGAGCGTGCGGCGGCGACGTTGTCCACTTCACCCGCACCCCCCACCCCGTCGATATGCCGCCGCGATTCGCGCCTTCTGGCGACGCCTGAAGCCCGTTGTCGGGCGCGCCCTGCCATGTATCGATTGTGCCAATAATCATGCGAGTGGAGCACCGGCTAGCAAACGCGCGGTTCTTGCCCGCAGCGGAGGGGCGCCGCCACTTTAATCCACATTGAGCCGCCTTCCCGCTACGTGGAGAATTGCTGCAGCGCCGTGCACGCCGCCCGCCGTATGACGCCGTGTAAATTCGTGGTACCCATGCGACATTCCGCAGCTATGACAAAAACTTCCTCTTCCGCCGCCCCCACCGCGCCCGCGTTTGTGGCCATGCGATATCGATAGACGTCTACGTTCTCCTTCCAACGCGCTTCGTATCGGAGCACTATACGCGCTTTGCGCCCTGCTGTCTCCGCGCACCACCGCTCAGCTTGTATCGCAAATGACGCCGGCGACATGCTGCCGTGTGGCGGCCCGTAGCCGAGCCGCCGCACACCTGCACCTACGCTGCACAGCGAGCAGCGTAGGGTTCGCGAACATTCCTGGCCGCTTTCGGCGACTGCTGCCCCCACCCGATACGCGATCAGCGTGTCGTGGTTGCGCTGCCAACAGGGCGAGCTTCGCGAAGCGCGGCGTCGGAAGACGAATGAGGCGCGCCCATGGTCGTGCCTTTTTTGCTGCGCGAGCCCTAAACTGAGTTTAAGTCTGGCTGCTGCGAAGAACACTGCGAGAGCGGGCTGCCCTGCACAATCGCCCTCTCCGTGCCACGTCTGCGAGCGCGTACGCAGCGGTCCTGTTGGAAGACCAACGGGTGCGGGTGATGGTGGGCAGTAGGGAACGCCGACCTACGACCGCGCTGCCCCCCGGCGCAAGCAGTCTCATCGCAGTCTCATCGTCCAGCACAGTAATATCGATATGAACCGATGACCTGCATTCGCCGTGAAGCACTTGGGCAACTTTTGTATCGACCGTGCTTGCTGCTCCGTTTGACCTATTGTGTTTAAACTAATATGGTGTTGCTTCCGCTGGAGAGGAAGACTCCGTTCTGTGCGCGATGTAATACACGATTATCGCATGGCCGCTTGCTCAACCCAGACAAAGTTATGCGGTGTCGCCACTGCTTTATTGAAGGCTGAGCAAGGTTGAATGGCTTTGGTGCTGACAAGTACCGTCGGCCAGGGTAGAAGTCCACCACATAAACTCTCTTTCATACCAGCTTATTAAATCGTCACGTCTACGCCTCCTTTTATCCATGCTAGTGTTTCTGTTACTTTTCGTACTACCACTTGACGTGCCCGTCACTCACCCGGAGACCTTTTCTCTCATTAGTACCCATCAAATGCCTCCCCCGCTCGTCCAGCACCTTCAGCTTGGCTCTTCACGTCTTCCGATCCCCATCCCAAGTTCTTCAAACTTTCCTCTACGTTATTTAATTTCCATCTCGTACTGTTTGCTTCGTACGTTGCCTTCTTTGCTTTCCTCTCATGTTCCTTCTCTAGTTGCCTCGCCTCCATCCCTCTGCCTCTCGTGAGAAAATGATGCGGAAACAAGGTCACGATTGCAAGTGCATACGAGGGCTTTAGAAGTGGCAATGACTGCCTGATAACTGCCCGTATCTTTCAAAACTGATGAAGAGCCGCAACAAAAACCGACCAGACAATACGGACCCATTATCAGCAGGTAGGACCGAAGTGAAAACAGCAGAGCCTGGCAGCCGGGCCTTTCGCTGAGGATCTCGTGGACGACGGAGCTCAACACCAGCCCATAGGATTTTGGTAGGCCGCGAGAACGAGCAAAGTAGCAGTATACGGAGCATGTAGATAGCGTCTATTGAAAACGAACGCAAAGCAACCCCGGCACATACATACAAACACAACGCCACGACTTGCACACACGGGATCACTATGTGCATCATATTCTTGCTATTCGTTACGTCACCATGGAAGCCAGAGAAATACGATCGCAAACAAGTTGCTTTGAACAATAGGCTCTCGAAAACTGCACAAGGCTTTCGTTTGGCTCAATTGCGTGATTGCCCGTGCAAACTTTTCAGCCATCTGCTCACGTCTAAACCGTATCAAAACCAGCCGCAACCAATACTTCCTGCAAGCTCTGTGAAATGGGAGCAAGTCCTATCAAAACTGTGTAATGTTCGTGATAAACGATTGCTCGTCAGAGCTTCTTAGAATGCAACGTTAAAACTCCCAGACATACAGATTGCTATGTGCAAGCTCTGGAGACGCCCATTCATCGACAACTTCGAGGGCATTTCTTGGTCGCGATTCGCATTTCAGTCGAATTGTTTCTGGGAACCCGGAAAGAGAGCTGTAACGAGGAGAAGGCGATGCCGTCATGACACACCGTTTCTGGGGACCAGCGACTCTGGGCATAAATAACGAACCAGAACTTTGAATGACGAGTAATCTGTGACAGGTGAATGCCGGACGTACAACTCAAGACACAGAACTGTGTGTTGAGGGATAAGTTGAATCCATATTAGTTGTCAGGTCAATGTAAGCACGCTGGAAAATGTGTTGGGATTTCTCGGTGGTTGCCGCTGAAGACGATTCTTGTAGTTTCTTAGATGGTTGTATTGTCTGGGCTCCTCCTGTTCCAAACAAGCCTCACGATACCATGGCCAAGTATTTGCAAAACCTTGGTATCGCTCGGTGTGGCAAACCTGCTGGCGCTTTGTACATCGCAGACGCGGCAAGGATGGCGATGAGATAGATGACTCTTTGAGGCGCTCCGAGTCCTGAGTCACGAGGCGCTGCGATGGCACTTGATAAAAGTTTTTGCTTTCATGGACAAATCAGCAACGCCGGCCAGATTCATAGATTTCGACAGAAAAAGTTTTGTTTATTGCGATCGGCGCACCGCTGTTAACTATTCCAGCTCATTCCGGTCCTTCTTCGTATATAGCCTTCGTAGAGTACAACGGTGCGCAACACGTGCACTCGCAGACAGTGTTCGAAACCCGTTCTCTCTCTTCGCGGATTCACGCAGCAAAAGGTTTCAAGAGTTGTACACGACCTCAAGCTGAGCCTTTTTACAAAATCTTCTCTTGCTGCAACGACCGATAAATCACAACACTTGCATTTCCCCTTTTGCTTTTAGTGCGCCGAGTACCAAAATGGATTCAACCTATCGCCCAACATATATCTCTGTATCGCAAGTCGCCCGTCCGGCCTTCGCATGTCACAGGTGGCCTGGGGTTCAAAGCTCTACTTCCTTATTTCAGCCCAAAGTCGCAGGTCGCCCAAAATGGAGTTTAACAACTGCACAGCCAGCTCCTCGCTCCAGCACCGTAATTTCCCAAGTGCTCTCGGACAAACCGACAGAAACTCGAACCGTGGCCATAGATGTCGATCAATGTCCTGTATATTGCTACGTTGCCTGTTCTCCAACCCGATCGGATTATCTCGAGCGGGTTTTAAACGCCCGTGTCTACGAGATCCTCAACGAAACGCCCACGCAGCTAGCGCCGCTTTTGTCTGCCAGACTGCAAAATACTTTGCTACTCAAGCGCGAAGACACAACTCCGGTGAAATCGTTCAAACTGCGAGGTGCCTACAACATGATGGCCAATGCAAGTAAGGAATCATTAGCCAACGGAGTCATCGCGGCGTCCGCGGGCAATCACGCTCAAGGTGTAGCGATGGCCGCTGAGAAGCTCTGCGTTCCGGCCACAATCATTATGCCAGCGGTGACGCCGCAGATAAAGGTGGATGCTGTCCGTAGACGGGGAGCAGTGGCAGTGCTGCACGGGAACACTTTTGACGAAGCCCAAAAACTTGCACTGCGACTAGCTGAGGACGAAAACAAGCTCTTCATCCCTCCCTTTGATCATCCGGATGTGATTGCTGGTCAAGCGACGGTTGCCTTGGAACTGATCAGGCAAGTTGATCGTCTTGATGCCGTCTTCGTACCGGTCGGCGGTGGCGGTCTCATTGCGGGAATTGCCTGCGTACTGAAGCGTTTGCGCCCAGAAATTTCAGTCATTGGTGTGGAACCTTACGATGCGTCTGCAATGCACGATAGTCTTCTAGCTGAGAAGCGCGTCAGGCTGAAACGCATCGGAACGTTTGCAGATGGAGTCGCGGTGGCTGAAGTGGGACGAGAAACTTTTCGACTCTGTGCTGAGCTTGTCGATGAGGTAGTTTTGGTTTCAACCGATGAAATTTGCGCTGCGATAAAGGATGTTTTCGAAGACACACGTTCTATTTTGGAGCCGGCCGGCGCGTTGGCGGTTGCCGGCGTGAAAGCATACGTGCAGAGGGAAGGGGTCCGCGGCAAGAAGTTCGCCGCCATTGCCTCAGGTGCAAACACAAATTTCGACAACCTCAGACATGTGAGCGAGCGTGCGGAGATTGGTGAAGGCCGTGAAGGTATCTTCGCTGTTACGATTCCCGAACGACCTGGTTCCTTCCGGCAGCTGATAAATGTGCTCGGTGACAATCTAAGTATCACTGAGTTTAACTATCGCTATAGCGGGAATCAGGACGCACATGTCTTCGTGGGCACGAAAATATCCTCCAGAACACAAGCTGACGTTATAATGGAGAAGTTAAAGACTGCTGGGTACGAAGCGTACAACCTCACTGATAACGAAATGGCCAAACTTCATACCAGACATTTGGTAGGAGGGAACGCAGCTTCGCGAAACTTTGAGGAGAAGGTTTTCAGATTTGAGTTTCCAGAAAGACCGGGGGCGCTTTTGAGGTTTTTGGATCAGCTTCCAACGGGCTTTAATATAACAATGTTTCACTACAGAAACCATGGGGCTGATGTTGGAAGAGTTCTCGTCGCCCTTAGTAACAACAGTGAGGCAGACGAAGAAATAACGATGAAGGAACTCGATGCATTTGTTTCTCGCTTAGGCTACGTATATACAAGGGAAGACGACAACATAGCGTACAAATTCTTTTTAGGAAAGAGGTGGTAAGAAGATGGCAGTTCTCCAAATGAAATGTCATTTAAGGCATTCATCAACTCGTTGGTTCTTCGAGCTGTGTTTTGCAAGCTGGCAGTGAACGCGATACGTGAACGGCCTTGCTCGAAATCTCACAAGGGATACTGGGTTGCCTCTTATGCTTCAGTCAGTTTTCGACACCCTCTGTGTACCCCAAGGGCGATTCGAGCCTTGAACGGTGGCCATTTCATTCAATAGCAATACATGTGTCCCCGCGAGACATGAGCTATATATCTCTTAATCGCCAGAAGTCCCCTGCTCAAACTGTAGACAGATGTTGAGAACTGTTTTGGCAGAGTGCATCGCTCGCTCTTATTATTTTGTATCAGACAAGTTAGATAAGCATGTTGCCCTATGCGGTAACATATTTCCCAAAATAGTGCAAAATCTCCGAGATTGTGTGATCCCCACATCGTCTCCGCTGGCATACCCGAATTGCGCTGCACTCATGACCAAGGCGCTCATGACTTCATCTGTATGGGTAGGATTGCTGACTCTAGCTAACGGTCAGTTGTGACTATGTATCTATGTGATGTTTGTGGTATGCGATTTTATCCTTTATCAGGTTGAATCCCGAAGTGCCATTGTACCGGTTGCAAAGCCATAACCACGGACTTGTTGCCGACGAAGGGCGTTCGAGAAAGTCGTGGAATCTCCTGTTTATCAATATGTCTCCGGAGCCTGTATATCTAGGCATCGATGTCGGAACCGGAAGCGTTCGGGCTGGACTTTTTGACGGTTGTGGCAAGAAACTTTCGTATCACTCACAGTGTATCAAAACTAGAAATGAAACAGAGAATCACTATGAACAGAGCTCTGAAGACATATGGAGAGCGACAAAGATTTGCATTCAAACTGTAACCGATGTGGCAAAGCGACTGATCTCGAGAGATGTCGTTGTTGTGTCAATCGGAGTGGATGCGACATGCTCGCTAGTAGTATGCGAGGATAATGAGGAAAGCACTCCGTTGTCAGTTGTATTGCAAGACGATGAAACGGACAAAGATGATGTCTACAATATAATATTATGGCTGGATCATCGTGCTATTGAAGAGGCCAATGAAATAAACCAGCTTCCAGACGAGAGTGTGAAGGAAGTGCGATCTCATTTTGGAAGCACTCTAAGCCCAGAAAACGAACCACCAAAATTAGCGTGGCTGCGCAAACACAAGCCCGAGATCATTCAGAATGGAGTCTTTTTTGACCTTGCAGACTGGATGGTTTTCAAGCTATGTAAGAACAGAAATGTACGTTCGTCCTGCACTGTGGCGTGTAAATGGGGCTGGGGCAGCAACGACGGAGATGAAGGTCGATGGAATCAGGAGTTCTGGAGAAGGATTGGACTCGAACCTCTCTGCAACAACAACTTTGCAAAAATTGGTTCGCTTGTCGTCAAGCCAGGTACACCTGTTGGAACTCTTGGTGATGATATTGCAGACGAGCTGGGACTCTCTGGAGGATGCATAGTAGCATCACCGATGATTGACGCTCATGCAGGCTCGTTATGGACCCTCGGAATTCGTGCTTCTTTGGTACAACAACTGGCGCCTGCCATTGAAGAACGGCTAAGCGTGATTGCTGGAACATCGACGTGCTTTATTCAACTTTCTAGAACCCCCATATTTGTTAATGGAGTGTGGGGGCCTTTCAGAGACGCAGTCCTACCGGGTTTCCATGTTACTGAGGGAGGCCAAAGCGTGACCGGGAAGCTCTTACAGAACACTGTAGAGAGACATCCGTGTTTCGAGTCATTGCGTCAACGTGTGGGTTCGGATAACGTTTATGAAGCATTGGCAGACATGACCGAGTCAGTTCTGCGCCGTGGCATGGAGGATCCTGCCACGCATGTTCATTGCTTGGATTACCATGCAGGCAACCGCAGCCCTCGTGCGGACCCATATCTGAAAGGTACAATGACGGGTTTAACGTTATCCAGAACTGAGTATGACCTCGCCGTGAAATTTAGAGCCACTATACAGGCCCTCTGCTACGGCGCTCGACACATTGTTCAGGAAATGAAGAGGGCTGGCCACAAGATAAAATTAGTTGCAGCTTGTGGTGGCCTTTGCAAGAGTAGACTTTTTCTGACAGAATTAGCAGACTGCCTCTCTGTTCCAGTGGTCTTGTCTTCGGAAGAAGATACTGTCCTTCTTGGGGGTGCTATATTGGCTCGAGTGGCGGAGAATGAATTCATCGAGAACTACAATCTAGTTCATGCGGCAGAGGAGATGACAAACGTTCAAGAAGTCATCATGCCAAACGAGAGCAGGAAGACATATCATGATCGAAAGTATTTAGTTTACCAGAAAATGTATTCGGATTTTGTTTCTTACAAGGATATAATGAGTGGGGACGTATCGTAACTACAGTTAGCCTTGGACCAAGGGATAGTGCAGATGGTCTGCCACAATCCGTTTGGAGCGGAGCAAATGCGAGGCCATCGGAGCTGCAGCCATCTCACTGGATTCATATCAGTATCCGTTTTTCCATTCCACAACAATGGTCGATTACACACGCTATTCGAAAGCATCCATGAGACTTTTATTCGTGAGGGTTTCCCCATGCACATTCCAAGCACGGGCCAACCTCATATGTATCCATGAACAGCGGAGGGCCTTTCCAATGATTTGCCGATGCTTGTTATCTCTTCCTGTACACTTCAAGCGTTAGTCATATAGCTGTTCACATCGTCTCATTGTGTCGGTATTTGAACTCTCCTATTTTGTGCAACGTCGCTCTATCGACCTCGTGCAGCTACGGCCACCCTCTAAACTCATAAGTAAATCCTGAACTTTTAGCGTAGCATTGTCACAGGAGTAATATCCTGTTGACTCCAGTTTACCGTCAAGACTGGAACGCGTGTTCTCCGAGAATCGAATGCGGCCTGCTTCGCAGAGTTTAGATTCCAAAAAACCATTCTGCTGAGCGTCACACCTAATTGCGAAGATGATGGACTGGAAATCCTCGAAATGACAAAGCTCACGAAACTTCATGGGCCTTCGTTGACGGAGCACATGTCCATATGCCTGGTCGGTGATAAAGGAAATGGTCTGGAATCTCCAGATGAATGGCTCTAATCCTTTTCGAGCACATTGATAACCTATCACGGATGTTTTTTTACCTGTCATGCATGTTCCTTCAGAACGACTGACTCCACATCGAGGCCTAATCGTTGAACCTCTAGCTTTAGAAGAGCTAGAGCTCTATGCAAACGAGCTCGATCTCTAGTTGAAGAAGCAGAAACCGTCGGAGCCAGCTTTAGCTTGGCAATACCTTCACAAAGATTGTCATTCGAAGATTGACGAACGCTGGAAACCGAATATCGGCTTCCCATTGCATCTCTACGAATACTAGTGCGCTTGCCACGAGCTTGGCGGCGAGAACACGAGCGTTTGCGGTACGTACACTGACTGAAACGGCTCATTGTCGATAAACTTGCTGTTTGTGGATTAAAATTTGTGGTTTCGAGAGATAAGATGAAAGGCGAAGATGTGTTTGGAGTTACTCGGCTTCTGATCAGCCCAGGTTTTGAGCTCTCAGGCTTTTATGCTTCACAGAATACACTTGCAAGTGCTCTGCAAGTCATGGTAAGCAGGGACACAGAAGGCTGCGTGTGTGAAACAAAATATCGGGCCCCACAACCATCAATGGTGGCAGCGCGAAATTTACCAGTCATGGCGTCCCGCTTTTGCTAGGGCATGTAAGTCGGCAATCAGTCGGCCCGAACAGAAGAATGGGTTTTGTGGGAACAATAACAGATTTGCATGTAATTGCAATGCCGACCAACATGGCTGGTAAGTGTTAGGTTTAACCCTCTAGATCATCCCTGGCCAAGACTGCGTTGGTGTCGCTTTCAAATTCGGGCCACATGTTAAAGACGATGGAAGCGTGGCCTTTGCCGAGATGGAAAGAGGCGGACGAGATACACGGCAACGCCGAACGGAGTCCCACTCGGTACTCGGCATATGATAGAGATGGAAATAAATCGTGCAAAATACTTTAAGAGAATGGACGATGTTCGAATGAAGATGCAATAAAATACATTGCTCCAGCAGGGCAGAAAATTAAGTTGGTGAGCGAGGCGTTGCGATCTCGCAGATCCAGAGTATCTTTGAGGCCCTTGGTGAGACGCATCAGCGGCAAGTTTGCCAGCAAGGGCATGAACACTCACCACCAAGGATGGACAATTCGATCAGTGCCGCCTATGTAAGTGGTGTTGCATTGGGTAGCTACTCCCACTGCACTTTTCTTCGGGCAAAGTGTCCCCTCAAAGCACGCATATGGCCGCGGAAGGGTCGATCAAGAAAACTACTCCCTTCAACCCACTTCTCCTTTGCTTCTGCAAAGATAAGTGGCGAAAATTATGACGACGACAACGACGACGATGCCACGATGGGAGAGACAGCGCCAAAGTTCGGCATGGCCATGCCAAACTTAAGCACAGCAGAGAAGGAGTACCTTGAAGCGGCCACCTCAAGCAGCGAGTATATGCGGCGTATGACTGAAATAGTGCGGCGAAAAGATGACCAACGAAAAGCTGCAATGAGTAAGGAAATGCTCCAAGGAGCGGAGGAGTATCTGGAGAGTCTTTCCCGTCCAACAGCTCCCCCATCTGACGCCGGTCCTCCACGAGTAAGTGCGAGCGACGCATACATGGAAGATCTTGCTCGGAAATGGCGAGCCGCTCGTGGAATTGAGGATCCTCCAATGTTGGATCATAGAAGTGCGACGGCACCGGCTGGTGCTGCGAGTGTATCAGAGGAGGAAAAGCCGGATGAGCTTGAAAGTCTGGAAGACAGGATTAAAAGACTGCAAGATAGTCTGGCGAGAGTGAAAGATGACATTGACCCAAACCCATCCTTTGAAGATGCAATTTCTATCCGGGATGCAATACGGAGAGATATCGGTTTAGATTCTCCGCTAGAATTGACTTCAAAACCTCCGTCTGAACTCATGCCAGAACCTATCTCAGATGTCCGACCAGAATCCGTTTCAGAACTTCCATCAGTACCTATTTCAGAAGTTTCGCCGGAACTTGTTCCAGAACCCGTTTCAGAACCCGTTCCAGAACCCGTTCCAGACCCCTCGATCAAACCTCAGGTAATCGACAAACAGATCGACTTTTTACAGAACTACTTAGAAAAGTTAAAACAAGAGGAAGCGAATGAAAACACTTCCGAGGAAGCTGGAGATCCTGAACTCTCCAACGAAGCTCAAATGAAGACAGAGCTTGAATCTAACATGAATCAGCTTGCGGACAAGTTTACGCCCCAAATTGAAGGTCTGGCGGACACGCCAGGAGGGATGAGTGCGTCGGAAAAAATGGCAGCATTTAAACAACTGAGAGAACAAGCAATGAAAGCGTCGAAGCAAGAGCCGCAGTTTTCGGATCCGTACAATATCGTTCTGCCCTCCAAGAAGACCGATGATGACGATGGGGAAGAGCCTTCATCCGGTTCAGAAGCTGAGTACGACGAAATTGGGTCGCAACTACACAGCAAGGATTTGCTCATTGAGGAGATTGAGTTGGAGCTAGCAAGATACGTTACGAACGTTAAGAGTCTTCTTCAAAAGCATGACGCTCGAATGCAGGTACTAATTGCCCGGCTCAAGAATCTCAAATAAATACTTTATCTAGCTCTTGAGACTGCACTTCTGTTGTGCACAAAGCAGAGAACTTTAATGAAGGGTTAGGTCATCCTTTTGAAAACGCGATAGTCAACTACAAATCGTCCCGGGCAACTAATGACCTTGAGTCCTTTCTCGTTCGAGATTGAAATGCAATAACGCTCTGTCCGAGACCTCCGCGTGTAGCCGTGCTCATGTACAGAAGGCGCAGAAGGCCGGAGACCGTGGAATACGTCCAGAACGAGGAAGGCAATTCACCTTTCCCGTGCCACATCTGAAATCGGTCGGATCAACAGCGAGGTAGATATTTTCAGAACGATTAAAAACCATTGATGCGCATCCAGAATCTCTATTTTGAGATGAGATCAGACCGCATTTCAAAGCTAGGGTTGGAATGGAGAGTTGTTGGGCATGGTCCGGGTGACATGTCAGATATCCAGACCGCAAGAGGAGAGGGCGTAGCACGGCTTGTGTGTCTCCGTCGTGCGACGACTTCCGTCGAAATGGCGAACATGATGCACAATGTGGCCGTTAGTCCGCGTCGGCCCGTTCGTGCCAGCAATCATGGATTGGTTCGCATCGCGACTTACGCTGCTACCCCAGTGCCCGACACACGCAACCTCAAGGAACAATTGGAAGCAATTCTCGATGCTATTCCGACGTTCTTAGCCAACGCGCCTGGTCGCGTGGAAAAAACGGTGGCCGATATTCCAGATCAGGTTAATTATTTGTTTTCGGACGAAGGTCCTCTTGCAGTTCTGAACTTCTGGAGGGAAAACAAAGAGAACATCTCCACCACTGGACAACAGCTTTTGGAGTCCGGTGAGCGCCTTGTGAAAGGGGATGGCGAAGGGTTTCGCGAGAAAGCATCAGGGATTAACTTCTCGTGGTTGAAGCCTGTGCGAAAGTCAAGTCTGTCTGAGAATTTACAAGATACCAGCTTCATCTCTGGGCGTGCACGAGAGACGATGCTTTTCCTCGTGGATTCGTTGACGCCCTGGGATTTTGACCGTCACGACTTCGGCCTGACATTTGCAACGGTGTGGAATGATGTCGATTCGTTGCGAATAACAAGTGGGAGCAAGGCGACTGTAAAAATGACGTCCACGATAAAGCCCATTGAACAGGAATGGAAGTTAAGTGCTCGAACCAAACTGCTTGATCTTGGAGAAAATGCTGTAGTATTTGGAAAGGCGGGGTTGTTTCTGGCGGGTGATAAACCAGCGTACATTGGTGCCGAAGCGGATCGGGTATGGCGCATCCCAAGACTAAACGGCACGAAGGTGTTTGCCAACGTGAACTATCGGAGCTCCAGAAAGCCGCAAACGGAACCCATTAAAATGTCCTGCGGAATCCAGCAAGATTTTGAGATTGGCAGGGGTGTGGACCTCACGCTACGGCTCGCTTTCAATCTATCGGAAGGGAGGGGCTTCAGCGTTTATCCGGTGCCGAACGGCAGTTACTTCTAAACGTCGGCCTAGCTTTCCATAAACATGGTGCGATTATTTTCGAAGCAGACCAACGACGCCTCACACGGGGATCATCTTTTGGTAAGGAATCCGTGGCTGAGCTTCTGGCCTGTACCCACTTGCTTGTTGACGTGCAACGGTTGAGGGTTACCGGATGGTACTTTTAACCTACGCATAGAAGGAACTTCACCAAAAATGCGTCGTATTTTATTGACCACAAGCATGGAAAATGATGCTTGCCCTGGTATAAAATAATGAAAAGGTTAAAGTCACACGCGTCACATTTCTTCGACAACTGTATCAAAACCCGTGCTCTTATTGTTCGCAGAACACGTTAACGGTCCTTGTGCAGACGTGGGGATGTCGTCTAGCTAGGGTACATAGCAGTGACTGAAGGCCATCAATTCCAGATATGGAAGGAAGATCCAGCTTGGAGAAAGTCCAACCAAGCATAAGTTCCGTCGTGTCGCCGGAAACATGATCGACTGCGCTCGGCGTGCGCTAAAACACCAATACAGTGGCGGTTGGACGCCGAATCGTGGTGGGCGGATTGGTAAACACCCGTTGGCCATTCCTCCCGTACGCTCCCTATCGATCTGACACGGATCAAAAGGGCGTCCACGGGAGACAGTTCCAACGCTGACGCTTTCCCTCCCCGATAACCTTACCGACGCCAGCCAACGGAGATAAAGCGTCATCGCTTGCCCCATTACGTTTCCCAGCACAGGACAACTCTTTAAGCAACCAATCCCTTGCTCACCCGACCAACGCACGTCGTACCACATTACTATCCAACTTGCGCTTTCACTCACGACATATCCAGAAAGCTAATGCATCACGACTTAACAGAGTGCTTTTCGATTGCCGCGATGCCTCATCAACAACCGATGATATGACAAGCAATTTTCGCATGAAAGCTGCATCTCTCCTTTCCCTTTGGCATCACACGATGCTTGCCGGAGAAACGCTGCTCCTCAGGGAGTCCCGTCGGCTACTACAACACAACCACTACCGACACTCTCATCCCAAGTTCGAGCTAAATATGTCTTTTAACAATCAGTTAATGCTTGAAAGCAATAGTTTACATACATAAAACATGAGGCGTTGGGGGGGGGGGGTGTCAAGGTGACGGAAACTCTTGAAATCAGAGACATAAAAAAAGATTGAACGATCAGCAATGCAGCCATCACTTCGGTTGCAGACTAGGTGCGGTATGATACCAAACTCCATTCTGCGCAATGTACGGCGAGGCGCTCGAGGTAGTAGGCATGTATCGCAGAGGAGCAAGAGTAGGCGTTGGCGAGGCCTGAGGCTGTTGAAACGGCGCAGATTGGTGCTGCACCATGAGGCCGCCATCCACCACACTGCCTGGGTACACGTAGGTAGGGTACATCCCCGTGCCCACTGATTGCACGACGCTGTTCTGCGCCGTGCTGCCGTCCCTTGGCATGCCGGCCTTGAGAGAGGCATCCATGCTGTGCTTGTCGTCGAGGGCGCTGAACTCCTTCTGACTCTCCACCTCTCTGGTGTTCTGCGCCTTCATCTCTTCTGTCACCATCTTGGCGCTCTTTTCCGACATGCTAATGTCGTTATCGATCTTGCGCAAGTCGTGCAACGGCGATGTGTGATGATCCAACATGGATGATTTGGTGACAGGCGATTGGCGCATTGCATGTTCGGGGTCGTGCATGATTGGCGATTGCATTAACGCGTTTTGCTGTGAGTCGTGTGACACGGGAGCTGGCGCGGGCGAATCGGCCATGCGTGCGTTATCCACAGTGCGAAACCAGTCGCGAAGAGCCTCAACCGGCCGGTTGAGCAGCTGAGCCAGCCTGGTGAGCGCATCCGGGGTGGGAGCGCAGTTGACCACGGTTTGAACAGCCTGCAAAGCCATGAGCTCAGCCTTTGAAAAGGGAATTTGCGAGGGGGTTATCAGGAACTGAGGCTGTTTGTACTGATAATACTGATGAGGATCAAAGGGGTACGGCAAGTTGGCGGCAGGGGGTGTTTGCAAAAGAGAGGGTTGAGGCAGCTGTTGACATTGCGGGACGTTGGGGACAAGGGTGGCAGGCAGCGTGCTGCGCCAGTCGGGCCTATTCGGGTCGTGGGGTGCGGCGGAAAGATCAGATTGGCGCATGGATCTGAGACCCTGTTGAACGGGGTGCGGAGGCAGAGACGCGTTGGATCTGAGGGAGATGGGCGAGGTATTTGAACGCCTCCGCTTCTGGTCCTGCTTTCTGCGATGCTTGAACCAGAGCTTGATCTGCTTGGGGGTGACCTCGTGCAACTGGGCAGCCAGCTGTTGTAGGCGCTCTGCTGTAGGGTAGCGATCGGCCTCGAAGGCGGCCTGCAGAACGGCAAGCTCCTCAGGTGTGCGGCGTGTGCGATTGTACTGCGCCTTGAACTGGCCAAGGCGGGTGAGATGCTCGCGGCGATGCTGGAACCACTTTGATATCTGGGCGGTGGTGACGCCCAGTTGATGTGCCAGGGCGTTCTTCTTGTGCAGGTCGGGGTAGGGCTCCTGGTCGAAGGCCTTGAGCAAGACGTCCTTCTGTGTCGGGGTGACGCGCCATTTGGAGTGTGAGGGCTGCGGCAGGGAGTGGGCAGAGAGGCCGACTGGGACAGGGGGGGGAATGGGGGCGAAGGTGACGACGGGAGGTGCGGGGGAGGTGGAGAGCGCCGGGGTGGTGGGGCTGGCGGTGACGAGCAGGGCGGAGGTGCCGAGGGTGGGAGAGGAGGCGGTGGCGAGGGGGGAGGAGAAGTCGGGAGTGGTGGGGGGAAGCAGAGGGGGGGGCTGGGAGGGAGGGGGGAGAAGATGATGAGAAGGGTTTGAGAGTTTTGGTGGCTGCGGCTGGTGATGAGCCATGCGAAGGGGGACGGTCATTGACGTGGGGGAGGGGTTGAGGGGAAGGTGAGGAACGGCGACGAGTGAGCGGTGAGAAGCGGCAGGGCGGGCGGCACGGGGGGCGGGGGGCGGGGTTCGGTACGGTAGATACGCACTTGGGCGCGACGGGCGTATGCTGGGCGCTTGCCGGGGGGGGGGGGGGGGGGGGGGGGGGGGGGGGGGGGGGGGGGGGGGGGGGGGGGGGGGGGGGGGGGGGGGGGGGGGGGGGGGGGGGGGGGGGGGGGGGGGGGGGGGGGGGGGGGGCGCGGAGCGCGCGGCGCACGCGCGGTGTAAGTGGCGCGCACAGCGCGGCGCGGCCAATCTGCGCGAGCGCAGATTGCGCCGCTACTTTTCGGCGGCGCCCGGCTGGGCGGCGCAGCGGCGAAATATCGCGAGCGCGACGTGCCGTTGCGTTCGGTGCCATCTCCGACACGCTTTCTTTTCAGCGCTGCGCCATTGGCGCCGCCGCTCGCCGCGCGCGCGCGCCGCTTCCGCGCGCCGGTGTCGCTACGCGTCATTCTCGCCGCTGTAATGCGCGCCGCGCGCGCGCGCCGCTTCAGCGCGAGGGCGTCCGCACGCATCATTCTCGCAGCTGTAATGCGCTGCCGCACGTGCGGCGCTTCCGCGGGCGCCACGTGTATCACACCTCCCTTTTTCTTACGTTCATACATCGAATTGCCTCCGCGCGCGCCCCGCGCCGCGCTGCTCCGACCCCTGCTGTACGACCAGCCTCTCGGTCATCTTCCGCAGCGGCGCATCAAACAGCCTGCTGCCCGCTTCCCAATCATGTAGAGAGAGCAGCCTCACGGGAGTCACCTCCGGACAGTGAGCAGCGTTTGCCGTTCACCCGTTCACCCCCCGCACGGCGGAGAGCTGTCTGTGTTGCACAATCGCATCTGTGAGGGAACATTCCTGGACGCAAATCGCCTACTACTTACTGCACATGCCCTACCACTAGTACATTCTCTTACGTTTTACATGCCGCTCTGTCAAACCATTCACCACCAGTAATCATCCGAAACCTAGCTGATATCGCTATAAACCAACTGAACCCCTCACGTGGTAACTTTTGCATACTAACCTCATACGACCTGTAGCACCCCAACCGTCATGAACACATGTCTCATAAATCGCGTGATTACGCTAAATAAGGTACTTCTCGTACATATCAAACCTTCAGCATATGCATTATGCACTACAGGTAAACGGTTCCTGCATGAATCCGGAGCCGACGGGCCATCACATATGCATGCTCACCCGAGCGTTCTTCCACTAGTGTACCACGCACAAACTGCGTTCTATGGTTCAAACCGCAGTTCTCGGGGCGTCATGTCGCCATGCCCATGTATTTCAATTCTGTCAGGCCACAGCTCAACTATAGCTGCACTCCCGCCGGCGCTCTCAGCATCTAGGATAGACTCACAAGTGACGTAGTGAACGCCATTCTTCAGTACGTATCCTCCGTCGTGAAAGTGCCCGGCAAAATAGGCTTTGACCACGTGCTTGTACTCCATGAATAGATCTACGAACCACTGCCCTTCCCACACGACGTGCATCTGGAATCGTTCTTCGGGCAGGATGGGCAGATGTCCGCACACGATTGCCTTCATTCCGAGAGCCGACGTATCGGACAGAGTCGCCCTCAACCACGACTTCTGCTCAGACGTCAGGCCCCCGTTCCAATCCTTGGCGCATGGAAGACTTTGATTCAGCTGCAAGAACTGTCGCGCTTGCTGCGCGCATTGCGCATCATCATCGCGAAAAACCGAAACCTCCACAGTGTCGAGCACAATTACTCGCCAGTCTCCGTAATCCATCGTGTAGTAAGAGCTGTCCATTCCGAATTTCTGGAGGAGATATGGACGGCCAGCATCGAGGCAATGGTTTCCAATCACATGCAGTAAAGGAGCGTTGCACTTGCTCAGGACCTCGAGCACCGCGTCCAAATCGTTTCGAGTTTTTGCTAGACTTTCGTTCCCATCAATGATGTCGCCAAGGTGCAACAGAGCAGACACATTGTTCTGGTTCACGAAATCAACGCTGGCCACTGTTTTTGAGATGACCTTGGAGTAGCGTCGCTGTTTCCCAACATACTACAGCAAGAGATGTCAGAAAAACTGTTCAGTTCACGAGGACAAGGGAAGAACTTTACATACTTCGATATGAACATCAGGTTTGTTGGCGTATTGGATATCCGTTATGATGCCCAATTTCACCGGCGCAACTTCTGATCCCATCGGCGCGGCGGATAGCACTGCAACTTTGAAGCAGAGCAAACTCGATTCTTACTGGTGAAGACGAAAGTAATTTTAGCTGGCTAGCGGAGATATTCAATTGGGGGCGTGTTTATGGAAAGTCGTTCGTACCGTCGCGTGGGGCGAACAGCTGCACTGGCCGAGGAAAGTGCTTCCACTGAGACGTACATGTTGTGATGAGAGTACAGTACACGTGCGGTCAGTCTACTGCTTCTAACGCAAGCTGTCGAGCTCATTGAGGTCAAGGCGCATGCGGATTGAGCGGACATGTCCATCGCTTTCGTCACGTACAGAACGCAGGCCGCGATGTGGCATCAATACCATCGGCGTGTCTTGAGGTCTTCTTGAGACATATCCACGACGCACCATCTGAGATACCCATAATTACGATCTCCATCCAAGCCTTCAATTAACCTCAGCGTTCTGAAGGATATACGACCCGCCACAGAATATCTAATCAATCATTTGCATCAAAATATATCTAATCAATCTTTTGCAGCAAAACAAAAAAAACCCAAGGACTAAAGTATTAAGCCGTTGCCGTCATACTTAACTTTCGCCAATTTCTGGAAAGGTAAGGTACGATACGTTAGCGAGTCAGCGATCGCGAGCTGACAAGTAAGCCCTTATTAATTCACGATGTAGAGATCACATATATCCCTTTTCTCTCAACCAGGTCGCACATTTTGGCTCCACAGAAACTGCACGCTTCCCTCTTTCCAGAAACTTCTCGTCTAGATGTTCTGTTGATATATGCTTCGGGCTCATCAGATTGGCTACGTGCCAGTCTACTCTTGCGCTTGGCTCTCCTCCTAACGGCATTCGTAAACGAGACACTTCACTCAAAGTACTTCTGTAATCGTCTTCCGAGTACTCCCATGGGAGACTGGACCCCAGTTTGCGAACCAGTCGCATCATGCTTGAGGCGGAACCGTCTCCCCAGCTTTCATAGCGAATATCAACCACTGGAACTGTAGAGCCAGCCTCCAATATTAGAGTATTTCTTCTTCGTATAAGTGCCTGGCACTGTTCAGCCCACTTCGCTTCAGATTCCCATTCTGATCTGTTCTTTGCGAACATTTTAAACGCGGAAACAGTCTCTTCTCTCAGATCCCTGTACCCGGTCACCAACAAATCTACTTCGTCGGCAAAAGTGTTGTTGTGAGCGGGGCCGGTAAAGTCGTAGTATTGCTTTGCGGTATGAACCTTCACAAGAATTGACGTTCCCATTGTTTTAAGCAACGCAATTCGATCGTATTCCCTCACCGTATTGCTCTCTGGAACTAATTTTGCAAGCATCCAGTTGCTGCTCGCCACTGTGTTTGGGTCTCGTATCCGCATTAACACGCGCAAAATATTGAATATAAACGTTGAACCAGTTCGAGCACCACCACCAGCGATGACAAAAATTGGTTTCGGGGTACCATTAACATTTGAGTGTTTGACCAAGAGCTGTCTCTTAGTCGAGCTATCACAAATCCAAGAGGCCGTAAGGCCAAGAAGACATATTGCACACCATAAAGAAGAAAGTATTCCGACAACTGCAAGGGCGAAGAATAAATTTGGGTATCTAGTAAGTGTTGAACGAGCTGAGAAATGTTTTCGCCTTTGACGATGAGGAAAAATTGAAGTCCGTGTGGGATGCTCGTCCGACCCTCTTCGAGCATAAGTAGTATATACTCCCATGACAATTACTTTCGAATGCTCACTCTATTCGGTAGATTGAGCGAGAAGAAACACAGTATCAAAGGGCATACTATAGGTCTACTCCTCTTCTGATTCAAGACGTTTGACCGTTTCAAGCACCTGGAAATGACATTCTTGCTGCTCATTTCCAATTCCATGGCCCGGTCAAAAATTCCGCATCATAAACGCGGGACTTGGGCTTTTCTTTTTGAAGCCCAGAGTAACTTAAAAATATCTTTTCATACGCTGATCGCAGTGAAGGTTAAATTGCATGTCTGGGTTCAAGGATGCGTGAACCACATCATTGGATTAGAGTGTCGCATGGCAACAATGTCGGGCTTCACATCACCCCTTCGAAACATTTTCAGTCTTCTCACTTAAGATGTCCGACTGCTTTTGGTCCATGATATCAGACAGCATATGGTGTAGTCGGGCAAGAACGGTTTCATTCTCGCTATAGCTAGAACTGAGGTCGTAAGGAGGAACGATCCAGGCCACTCCATCAAATAGCGAAATATGTTTTTCCCCCTCCCTCAAAACAACTCGAGCATCAATCAATCTCTTTCTGAATTCTTTGAGGAGATGATCGCAAGATAGAGATTCCTGGGTATTATTCCGGGTTTCAAAAGATGTGAGAGTGGGCGTGCTCTGTTCTTCAGTGCCAGCTTTCATTAGTTTCAGCGAAGTAACAGTATTCTGCCAAAGGATAACCAGGGAGTCTGTACATTGCACCATCAGATTTCCGGATTCAGGGTCAATAACATGGAGATACCCTTTTAGTGGGCCTTTAACTGTTTCTATTTCCACGAATTTTCGTTCTTTTTCATAATGAAGCGCATAGAAGTCCATGCTCGAGAATGTGGAAACAAACTTGTCCTTTCTCGGGATTACGCGGGCATCATGGAGAGTTGAAGTTTGAAAATTTCAGGCTCTACTAAAAAAGGCTTTGTCGTCACTTGACCTCCATAAAAGCGACTCAGTTATGAATTTACACCCTTATTATAATCGTACAATCCAATGGCGAGGGGCGAAGTCGAACGTCAGTCTACTTTACGAGGCACCACATGCCCGTTGGCAGTGATTTCTCACAGTATCATGAAGTTATATCGTGTGCACGTGTAAAATGAACCACCAGATATTTATGCCAATTTCGAGAAGCGACAAAACAAATGCTGCGTAGTCCAGCATGCGGAAGCCAACGTACTTTAGGTGAAGATGCCCAAGGCGATGAAGTGAGAAGCGCAACCCCAGACCACACTGCGCAGATGCAAGTATCCAAAAGTGGCATTCATACATAGTGCCTTACCCGTCAAACCCGGGCCCACGGCATATTTGAATAATCATTCTGTGTTCAAAGTGTCTCTGAAGATCAATTCGGAACTTGTTGCGAAAGCAACCCCTCGTGAGCTACCGCCGATTTCTTCTGATGAACGACAGGTTGATTCCTCAGAAAGCGCAACATGTCCGAGAAGCAAGTAGAAACCACACAGATGGACGATTTATCTAAACTTCAAAAGAGGATTGAAGAGCTCGGTGTCAAATTTTACGAGTACTTAGGCGTGTTACAACGAGACGCCCCTCCCATAGCTCGAGCCCCTGACGAGAAGGAGGAACTGATTAACGACGAGGCAGCCCGGAATCGACTTGCTTCGCAAATACCCGACTTTGCCACTGACATTGTGAAGTGTAGCAGCGATATCGATGCACTCATCACCGTTATTGACGGCAAGATGAAGCAACAAGAAGGTCAGGAACGATCGTTATTAGACACTGCAAATTTCGAGAGCAATCAAGCAGGAGAAGAAATGGTCGAAGCGATAGACGACGCACAGAAACTACTCACCAGTGTGCGCAATCTTATCACAGCAAGAGAGCGTGAATCATGAGCTCTACAGATGCTTTCAACTGAACAAAGGCAAGGAAATATGGCGATTACGGACTTGGCGTGGAGCAATATTTTTCTCTCAGCGAGCCTTCTCCATGTCGTGTATCTTGCAGGGATGAGCGCTCCGTTACATGATTTCAAAGTTAAGAGAAAGAACCTTGCTTGTCAAACAATGTCACAGAAACTGTCGCTCAAACAAAACACCGCACCCATATGGATGGGAAATAGTTCCGGAGTGCAGAGTAAAGATTTGTCGAACTTCATCACATTGCGCACGTGAAGCTTTATTCATACTCGCCACTGCTAAAGCAGTATACGATGTCATAATTTGATTGTTGAACACGATGCGCCGCAAGTGACAACGTGTATGCGCCCATGTTTTCAAAGAAGAGCCAATTTCCAGCTTGGAGCTCGGGGAGCTTCACGTCTCTCGCAATAACATCAGCGGAATCGAGCGTCGGTCCGAAAAGGTCGTAGGTACACATTTGTTTGGAATGGGAGTTATTTAAAAACAGAGGTTGTGCCTCAAAGCTCGTGTTCAGGACAAAGGCGTCACGAAAGGAGCCGGAGACCCCATCCGCGATATAACACCTTTTCTTTTTACCATCCAATGTGAGAACGACTTTGACCGCCAGATTGTAAGCACTGGAAACAAAGAATCTGCCTGGCTCGGCGATGACGGTAACGTGAGGAGGGAACAAGGATCGAAGGAGTGGTCGAATTGTATCGGCGATTTGCTTGAAAGTTACAGCGGTATCGCCGTCATAGCCAGGAAATCCACCGCCAATGTCAAGAATGGAAAGATTTATACCTTGCTGCTCCGCGATATTGAACACCTTCCGTACGTCGTGCAAAGCTTGAACATAGGACTGCACCTGACTGCAAGCCGAACCAACATGAAATGCGACACCAACGAGATTGAGAGAATAACGTTGGACGGCGCGTAAAATAGCAGAAACCTCGTCACCCAGTGTGGCGCCGAACTTGGAACTGAGAGGGCACAATGAATGGGAATCATCAACAGCGATCCGAAGCAACAATCTGGCATGCGGATAAGTGGCATGAATCTTGACGAGTTCATCGACACCATCAAAAGTCATCAAAGAAACGCCCAATGCACGAGCGTATTTGAGATCTTCCACAAACTTATACGGATTTGCAAAAATCATTCGTTGGTCGAGAGTTGGGCCGCCGTGAGGAGTGCCCAACGCGTCTTTGACGAGCTCGATTTCGTGACGGGAAGCGCAGTCGAATGAGAGTCCTAGACGCGCCAAGAAGTTGATAAGCACGGGGTCCGGGTTGCATTTGACCGCGTAGTATGGGGTGATGCCAGGCAAGAGGGTTCGGAACAAATTGACTTGCGCCAAGACAACGGACAGATCAGCAGCATACACAGCATATTGGGAGTGGTGAACATAGGCGCGAAGCAGCTGTCGAGGCGAGCAACACTTGACAAAGGGCACGCGAAGTTGATGAAGGGTGCTACAAGCGTTTTCGGCACTCTGCGGGTGCGAAGACGCTACGGGAGCGGTCATTGGCGTCTAAGACGTTATAGGAGGCAGTGAAAGGGAGTTGGTCAACACGCTGGTGATAGCGGTGATGAGGATGAGGCGCAGCGGGGCACGCCTGGTGGAGCGACGGGATGGCAGAGAAGGCGCAGCCGGTTGGGGGGGAAAGGGCATGGATGCTTGGTTTTGGTTTCGGCGGGGCGACTTCCGCGACCAGGAGATGACGGTGGCGGGCGAGGCGCGGCGCTGAAGGGGGGCGCAGCGGTGAGGGTAGAGTGGGGGAGCGTCGACCTACGGTAGAGCCGCGCAGGTTGGCCGCGTTGACGGCGCGCCGATTCGGTAGGGGGAGCCGCATTGCGCACATATATGACACGTCAACCACTTGTCGCGGGGCAGGAGAAAGTCGCCCATCACACACGCCATTTCATTTGTTGTGCGTGCGCTGCAACATCGCGCGACGCGACGTGGTTGGCGCGCGGACAGCCTCCCTCACCGTTGCGGCAATGCTTGTGGCGCGGGTTTGATGACCGCCAGCTCCCCGCCATTCGTTCATATAAGGCGCGGTGCGCCATCGCCGGCGTTTGCTTCGCAGCGGGCGGCGGAACGCAGTGAGCACGATTTCGCGCCTCCGTCGAACGCCCGCTGCCAAACAGAAAAGCTATGGTCGTCAAGATTGATCACCTGCTTCGGCCTCCGTCCCACACTCCAGGCGCCGTTCTGCTGCAGATTGGCTCGTTTTCACCCATCACGCACGCTCACCTGCGGCTTTTTGGTGCGTTCTAAATGCAACGCTTCCTCCTCAACCTTTTGCGATTCAGTGCTAACCCTTCTTAAAACATCACGCAGAGGCTGCCAGCGATACCTTGAAACACGACGGCTACCATGTCTGCGGTGGTTACCTTTCACCCACGAATGACGCCTATAACAAGGCCAGCCTTGTGCCTGCCAAGCACCGGCTGGCGATGTGTCGACTAGCGCTCCGTGAAATGCCGCACGTCGCATTGGATGATTGGGAGGCTCGCAGCAGCCATTATGTGCAGAGTTACGACGTTGCCAACCGCATTCGCTCCGCCATTTTGTCCTGGTCCAGGAATGTGCAGCTATTTCTTGTATGTGGGTCGGATTTAGTCTTGTCCATGGCGGACACCAGCTCGTGGCCGAGACAATCGGCTCTAAAGCTGGCCAATTCTTGCAGGTTTATTGTGAAGGCTAGGAACACCCCTAAGCCCGATGTGCCAAACTTGGTGCCGTTTATCAAAGACGTCACCTGGATTGAGGGTTGGGTTGGGGATCATAGTTCAACTCTTGTGAGGTAAGTGTGCTCCCAGCCCTCCGCACTGTTTATTTGAGCGGCTACTCATCATCTCTATTCTTTTCTCTGTTCTATAGGCAACATTTAAGGAAGGGGTATAGTATCGCGTTTATGACACCTTCCCCAGTGGTTGAGTACATTCGCAATCACCATTTATATCGATGACGACATGGATGGGTTTTGGTGCGAGTGCAAATAACGTTTTCGATACGATTACTGTTGGCCACCATCAGCGTTGTGTCACTGTGACGAGGTTCACAGTAACGAGAAGAGCGGTTAAACGCTCGCCAAATCTACTTTCGTAGAGTTTTGTCGGGCTAAAGCCTCCAGTTTAATATCGTCGCTTTACATTCTTTCAAATACATTTTTAATACAGTGAGAACATCTCACACAGTTTTCATTCCTGACGCAAGCTAAACACTAAAACTATGCCTATACTTTCAGAGACAAGGAACTCGCTCGCTTCCGTCTCGCATTGGCCGCTTTCATTCCTTCTGTTTCCATGAATTTGATGTTCGCATTTGGCCGAGATGGAGCGGGTCCAATTTCGATAAAGTTGGAATTTGGCGAGCGATCACGTGGTCGCATTGACGCTTTCAAAGCAGAATTGCTGCCTCCTCGATAGATCCGGTAGTTCTGAAGTACAAACGACCCAACTCCATACAGTGCGGCGAGAACAAGCAAATCATGGACAACAAAAGAAAGTAGATGAGAGGGGTTATAAGCTCGTTTCCATCGACCCCAATCAAAGAATAGTGCGATATTATAGATAATGCGCCGGAAAACGGATGTAAGCGGCTCTGGGTAGGGGCTCCTCCAATTAATTCGCTCGTACAACTCATCAATATCTTCGGGAGAAAGAGCAAGTTCTAGGTCCGGCTTTCTCCGCAATACAATAAGGCCTTGAGGTTCGTCGATGGGACCTTGATACGGATCATTGTTGCGATAAGCAAGTACGCGAGCGACCTCGATGTAATAGTTTAAAACCTGCGAGTAGTGGTCTACTCGAGTGTAGAAATCATGAATGAACACGAGCGAATTGTCATGCAAATACGGTAGTACTTTTACCGCACACGCAAGGCCTTCATACGGTAAAAGATGGTGACCCAAATTGTCAGGAATGGATACCAAAAGCAAGTGCGTTATAAAAACAAGTTAGCGAGGAACAGAAGCGCGAAATGGAAGGTAGAAACAAAGAAGGCGAGAGAAATATGTTGAACTTACGAGCGCGACCGTCAATCAGCACTTTGTCGAATTGCTTCTCAGGAATGGTTTCAATGAGGTCCACATATTCTCTGAACTGTTCATAATTAGCATGCTCAAATCGCGATATGGTTCCCCATCCCCGAAAGCCCGGATGAATATCGACGCACAGAAATTTAGTTTCTCCTTCCGCAGGATGAATTCCACGCTCAGCCAAAGCGTTTCGAAGAGAAGCCGAAATGCTGCAGTCGTGATCTATGGAGTACGCACGCTTCACGAGCGGAGTAAACGCCAAAGAAGAACCGCCAGAACCATACTCAACATACACATCGTCACTTGTAAGGTACGACGAGATGAGATCAACTTCCGCACGGTGCATCATGATGGACGGATAAGGCATATTCGATGACTCTGAAGCGTTTCTGGTGGCTGCTCCAGTGACATACTGAGGAGGGGGTTCAGAAAGCGCCCCCGAGGACGAAGATGCTTGAGCTGCGCTATCACGCGGGTGTGGAGCAGAAGGGTGAGAACCATGGTGCCAGTTGGCGCCCCAATGGAGCCAGCGGTGCACCAGTTTCTGCAGACTTGTTTGTTCCGCCGACTCGGAAGAGTAAACCAATTGGAAGGTTATGAAATGAAGCAGGAGCAGCAAAGTCTGTAGTCGGCAAGACCTCTGCAAGGAAAGGGCACCGACCATGGGAGTCTGGCGACTTCTTCGTTCACGCAATGATTCTGTAATTGAGGGATCAAAGCACCGAATCGGCGAGAAGTGAAGAGGATGCGGAAGGGTACAGTAGCAAATAAATTATGTATCGTGTGTTCACCAGTGTGCGAGTGTTGGCAAAAACATATGCGCCCAGCGCATGCAAAATCAATTTCAGCGTACTGTTTGGCCACCCACGCGTTTAACGCAAGTTAGAATCTCAGTTCCATCAACATTCTATATCCTTTACTTGGGCTTTCTGTATCTTTCGCGCAATCGATTAGAACCGGACGGCGCAGAGAAGTCCTCACGTTTTGCTACACTCTGGTGGAGAGGCTCGAATCAGAATAGAATTATGCAAGGGGAGTAAGTAACAAGGGACCTTGACCACTAGCTCTCTGAACAAGATCGAAAGAGTAGAGAATAGAAAGTCACCATTGCAAAGTTGTTTTGTTGTGCTTCAAGATTTCAGAGCAACCCGCACCAGAAAGTTTGCACACATTGAATACATATCGAAAGCCGGTCTCTTTTGACTGAAGGTAATCTCACCTCCAGTCGCAGTTCATGACTGCGTGTGCGTCAAGTTCTGGTTCGTTATTCGTCTCGCCAACTTTCTTGAGATCGCCTCGCGATTATCGTCTTCGCTGTTGTGCGAGCGTTTCTTCAAATCAAGGCCATCGATGTTCCGCACGGAACGAAATGATACCGGCCGTCAGAAGTCTTCGGAACGTGGCGAACAGACTCGGCATCTCCGGCTCTCAACAGCAGATGTTGCTCAAGGTTTCTGAGATGCTTCTCGAGACCAACTCTCAATACAATCTAACAGGTATTCGCACACGAGAAGGAATTATCGAAAAACACGTTGTCGACGCGCTCACTTTGCTGCCGATTCTGGACAAAGAAGCTCCGAAGGCAATAATTGACGTTGGCACAGGAGCTGGGTTTCCTGGACTAGTGCTGGCTGTTTCGCGTCCAGAGTGGTCCTTGACTCTTTTAGACTCTGTTCGAAAGAAATTGGCTTTCCATAGAAAGGTAGTCGATGAACTTTCTTTACAAAATGTTCAATCTGAATGGGGACGAGCGGAAGACCTTGGCCAGGCTCATCTTCGAGAGCAGTTTTGTGTCGCAGTCGCGAGATCTGTGGCAGAGATGCGCATCTTGGCCGAGCTAACTTTACCCTTCGTACGGGTCGGTGGGTGCGTAATTGCACAGAAGTCGGTGGATTCTCAACTCAAGGAGATTAAAGCCGCAGGAAACTCAATAAAGGTGTGTGGGGGGCGTGTTGAGCAGATTTTAACAGTATGGCCATCTGAATGGAAAGCCATGTTGGAAACAGACGAGTCAAAACTAAACCATGAAGATCTCGATACAAAGCGTGTAATTCAAATAAGAAAGGAGAGGCCCACTCCCTCCCTGTATCCTCGCCGCCCGGGCACGCCTAAGAAATCACCTCTCTAGCAGTAACAAGGGAAACGTTTGTGTTACTCTGAAACCCAGAAAAACGCCGGACACGCGACAGTTGTGAGCGACGAAAAAAACCATCGCATCACAATCACTCGGGTTTCAACAGTGGAATAAAAAGGATACCTCTTACGCTTCATGGACGATCAGTGAGTAAAGATTCTAGTTTACTCTGCTGAGCATCGTTCCTCGCTGCTCGAGTATCATCAGATTACTGTAACGCTTACTGCCGGCCGTGACAGAGTCTGGTAGAGCTCTGACCACACCCGCGCTTATACTGACTGAGATATAACCTCTTGCAACTTGCGGAGCTCTGTACGAGTGGAAAGGTCCATGAATCGATCGCCTACTTGAATCGTTAATCCGCCAAGCAGCTCCTCATCAATTGCCGTTTCGACGGTCAATTCTGCATCGGGCTTCTTCGCGAAGAACCTCTGCTTAATCTTCTTTTTCAACAGCGCAAGTTCCCACTCTGACAAAGGAATGGTGGTGGTAACTTTCACAACAACCTCTCCTTTCATTGCTCCAATCATTTCCTGAAAGGTTGCGAGGGATTTTGAGGTCTCCGCTGTGCGGCCGTTTTCGGACATGACCATCAAAAACTGTGAGAACGTATCGGAAAACCCTGCTTTGCTGACGATCTCCGAAATGACTTCAACTTTGGCGGTGCGAGGAAGCGACGGATTAATGAGGAACTCGTTCAAAGTGGTGTTCTTGGTAACCATATCTTGCATACTGATTACGTCTGTGATGACCGCATCAACGGAATTGGTCTTCATAGCCGCATTGTAGAGCGCGTGAGCATACCTTCCCGCGGTGTCTACAGCCTTGGGAAGTTCCTGGACTTCTGCGGCTTCAACTGATAGAGTTCGAAGCCAAAACGAGCCCCCCGTTCGAGGTAGTCTTCGAGATGCGAAACGGAGCATCTTTGAACGTATCAAGGAAGAAGGGTGATCTTCGGAAATCGAGTGGCTCTTGAAACACCGATTAGAGTGGTCTTCCGTGCGGGGGGCGTGGGGGGGGGGTGAGGGGGGGGTTGGAAGGGGTTACTTCGGTTCGGCGGATTAAAACCAACCAATGCCGCGGGCCAATTTCACTTGGTCTCGCATCCAACTCGGTCAAATGACCTCCGATCGCGCAGACAATGACCTTGACGTCGAAGAGGCTGCTGAACACCACACAGGTAGCTTCCCGAAAATAAAGAATGAAAAGTTTTGTTGCAGTACGATCGTTTTGTACAGTAGTACACGTTCTCACTGAGAACTTCTCAGTAGAACACTTGTGGTCACCCTGTATGCACACGAAGACCACGATGACACGTGTGCACGTGGTGACCGCTCAAAAGTTGAGGGAGAATATGTCAGCCAGACTGCAAATTTTGCATCGCAACCACTGAGTGGCTCGTGCTACGTGCCTCAAACGCCACACCGAGGGGAATGGAGTAAGCCACGACCTGCGTCACTGAAACTTCCATAGTACCACACGGAAGTATCAGCCATCGATACGTTGCACTACAACATGTATTACAAGACTCAAAAACTTTTCGTTCGTGTGGACCTATCTCGACTCTCATGACGCGCACTATTTCCTAGCAGGGCAACCAATAGTTTCGATCATAATTTCCGCTCTGCGGAACAATCACATCCAGTGCCCGAAGTACCTGTTAACGCATAGCTCCCATGACACGGGCAATCTCGAGATATGGCGCGTACACTTGGCGAAAAGGCCGAAACCCCTCATTTTCCCGCGACGGCTCTCGCTCAGCGTCGTAAGAGCCGATACCGAGCATTTTTCGCACCAACCAGAACAGGTTTCGAACAATCAAGTCTCGTGAACAACCATCGTGACAAATAGTGGAGAATCACATTCACGGAATGGAACAGATAGCATGTTCTTTTCCTCGCACCTGAATGCCAACGTATATTAATCGGCATGGGGAATACACTCGAAGCCGCATGCACGTAAACTCAACTGAGCAGATGCCAGACATTTCATGCCGTTCTTCCAAGTTTCCTTGGTTTCATCGTCGCGCACAAACAAATTCAATTTATCGCAAAGTCACGCAGTAGTGCTTTCGCAGTAAGGCCTTCTTCTATGAGTTCTTGAAAATATTGTTTGTGCTTCATGTAGAAAACCCTTCTGTTTGCACAGAGGCAACTAGTGACGAAAATGAGGCAGTTCCGTGCTTCATGACTCAAATACTTCAATCGCAAATTCTCGCAGCAGCCAAAAAGCGTTCGAACGGTGAGCCTCAAACACAAAGTCATAGGCGCGTCCAAGATGCGTTTTAGTTTTCGTGTGCGCACAATTTCTGCCCATGTCGAGCACTGGGTATGACTACAAAAGCCATCGAGCCCAATGATTGCGGACAGTTTTGCCGGAAGCAGCTAAACATATCAGATGCTGTGGACTCCCAGAACGCCATAAAATAGTTGTGTAATTGTCTTCTCTCACGCATCAGAAGTAAACCTGTATATCTCGCCCTGTTGTGAATCGCTCCAACATATCCGATATGGTTCGACATGGCAGCTTTGAGACGTCCAGACAAGTTAATGACTGGCACGTGGTAATGAGCTTCTCAACATAAGGATCTGTGACTTGAGCACAACTTGCTAAGTTCAGCGAGGTCAGTCTTTTGCTGCAGTACCGAATGATGCTGTCCACACTGTCGTTGGTCACATTCATGCATCTCGCAAGATGCAACACTTCCAGTTTTCTGCAACACCGCGTCAGCTCCGCTATGCCAATATCCGAAACTCGCGTTTCAGACAGGCCAACGTCTCGAAGGTTAGGCATTCTTGCAGCGATTTTTGTTACTGACCAGTCGGTAACTCTGTTGCACCATGACAAGTCTAAGACCTGTAGGCGTGTGCAACCATTGGCAATGCTGGTGATTCCTTCGTCGGTCACGTATCGTCCATTCGCAATGTTGAGGATACGTAGATAGGGGCAGTTTTGTCCAATGACTTCGAGAAGAGAATCTCTCACCCCGCTTATGCAGTTCATATCCAAGACTTCTAGCCGCGGACAGCGCACCGCGAGGATTCGCACACTGCGCCGAGTAACACTTCGACAGTGCGATAACCGTAGTTCTCGGAGCCCTGGACATCTGGAGAACTCGACAACGCTCTTGTCGGTGGCTCCACTGCACCACGATAAGTCCACCGATTGTAATGTTGCTGCACAATCAGTTCGAGGAATGGCTTTCACAGCGTGGTCCAAAACTCCATGAATTCTGGCCAGCGACAGCTGTCTAAGTTCCTTTAAAGAAGGAGTATTTTTGCAAAGTGCTTGAAGATCAGCAGACGTAACGTGCTCTTGACCTTCAAATGAAAGAGTTGTCCACAACCGTGGACTGCATGATAAGCGAAGCCAGCGGTGGCATACTTCCCTGATTCGCAACAAGTGCGGGAAGCGTGGAAGGTGCTTGAATATCTCTATTAAGAGATCGTCTGTGAACATATCAAGAGGGCTGCTTTTCTTCTGCACATGATAAATTTCCGCCTTCGAGTGTAGTCCCGTGCGCAGGCGTCTTGAGGGTAGTTCGGGAAGGCGATGTATACTGCGAGAAAGATGTGATGGGTTAGGAGTTTTGCGGATGGTCGAGATTTATGAAAATACCACCTTCTACGAAAGTGGCAGGGCAGTGTTCGTTGTATGAGTCGACTGACTTACCTTCTGTTGCGCTTACGGAGCAACGATGAGTAGCCTCCTAGGTTCTGCAGAATGCCACGTCCGCCCCGCAAGCGGTTTAGCTCTTCGCGCTTTCGGAGAATGTCGGCCTCTTGGTCGGGGTCGATGATAGAGATATGAACCTCTTCTGGTTCGCGCAAAGCGAGCGCTTTGTCGCTCGCTAGAGTATGTGCCATTGGATTTTTTCGACGCCAAACCAATGAAAGTGTGCGTCTTCCTCTGTCGGAGGTACGTGTGTGAAAGGTCGGCAGGTTGTTGAACAGGGCTGTGGTGATCAAATCAACGAGGGTTCGTCGGTGGAGGGGCGGCTGGTGGGTTGAGAGTCACGAGTTTGAAGACGGGTAGTGGCAGCCCGTTGACATGGACGCGGGGTGGGATGGAGAACTGTACAGCTTTACGACGCGCGCAAGGTCTTGTTGCACGTAGAAAAAATGTATGGCAGGCACAAGTGGAGCAAGAATGCGGGACGAGAGGGTGTGCAGAGGGGGAGGATGAGGGGGGTGAGGGGAGTAGGGTGTAGTGGGGCAGAGAATAGGAAGGCGCGGTGGTAGGGTGGAAGACGTGATGTTCGGGGAAGTGGTAGAGGGAAGCGCGGCAACGGAGAGACGTTGCTGATTGTGGTCCGTGCCACAGACTACAGCGAGCGGGGAGCGTCTCGGTTTTGGGAACGGTGGCGGCTGGGGCACGCAGCGCCTCCAGAGCGGCGCAAGCGTGGCGTGCGCGCACTTAACAAATTTTCGATTTCCACGCCGATTGTGCGCCGCGTCGTCGGCCGCCGTACGCTAAATTCAGCCCATCCGCGAGCGCCCGCAACCAGCGCGCCTCCACTGCGTCTCGGTCGCGCATCACGCGCGGATAGCGCGCCGCACGCAGCTCTCGTTTTGTCTTCAAAAACCCCTGCCGCCTTTCACACGCGCACTGCATTTTATCCCCCGCCGCTGCCTGCCTTCCCCTCCTCAAAGGTCTCGCAGTCGTGCCATGCTTTCCGTGCGGCTGCCTCCCTGAACTCCAGCTGCAGCTCCCGCCGGACGGCTTTGCTTCCTCCACAAGCGCGACCCCGGTTTCGACTGCGCACGCGCACTGTCCGCTTCAAAAGCAAACATTACTATGAGCCCGGCGATTGTCTTGTCAGTTGGTGTTGCTGGTGAACTTTGTAACTTCCCCGCTACTGTGTGTTCACGTACTTGTAGGTGTGTCTCACAGACTTCGCTCATTTTGTTGCCCCATCACAATGCCGCCTCAGGACAACGTCGGAACGGAGGGCGTCTCCGCAACACCAGCACGGGTCAAGGATAACAACGCCTTCTCGTCTGATCCCAGACCCTCCAACCGCAATCCGAACTTCATACGGGACTACTTTCAGTCATCGCGACTTCACTTTATCGGCTCGTTCCGAGCTCGATATGAATCCATGATGGTCGCTATAGCCAAAAGGCTCGAAGTAAGCCCCGGGTCACTTATCGCTCCCGCCCCAAGGTCCACGTCGCGTGAGCGGGTCATCATTCACGTCGACATGGACTGTTTTTTCGCTAGTGTTGCCGTCAAAAGAGATCCCTCACTCCGAGGTAAATGTGTTGCAGTTTGCCATGGAGGGGGTGAGATATCGTCGTGTAGTTACGAGGCTCGTGAGTTCGGCGTTCGAGCTGGCATGTTTGCGAAAGATGCCCGCAAGCTCTGTCCACAGCTTTTAAGCGTTCCGTATCACTTTCCGTCCTACGAGGAAATCAGCATCCAGATTTACTCACTTTTCTACGATTATCCTGGTGTTCACGTGGAGGCGGTCAGTGTCGACGAAGCCTACCTCGACGCCACTGAAGCGGTTGGTGCAGACAAGTCGCAGTTGAACGCAGAAAACCTTGCTGAAAACATCAGATCTCGCATTAAGATGGAAACAGGGTGTACGGCCAGCGCAGGAATTGGGCCTTCTAAACTCATAGCTCGCCTTGCAACGAAGGCGGCCAAACCGAATGGTCAGCTGCGTGTGCGTCCAGAGAAAGTGATTGAATATATTGACACTCTTGAAGTGAGGGACCTGCCTGGTGTAGGGTGGCGTACTTCAAAGAAAATGACAGAGTTGGGAATAAAAGGGATTCCGGACTTGCGAAGCAAAAGTCTTTCATTTCTGCAAAGCAAGTTTGGTGATCGTCAGGGCCACACTTTCTTTGAACTTGCTCGCGCAATTGATCGCCGACCTGTGGAGCCTCTGAAGCCTAGAAAATCAATCGGAGCCGAGGCTTCTTGGGGCATTCGTTTCGACCAAGATGAAGATGAAAAGCTGCAAAAGTTTATCACAGACATGGCGTCGGAAGTTGCGTCTCGGGTGGCGAATGCCGGGGCTAGCGGATCAAAGATGGCCGTCAAACTATATCGAAAGAAGCCCAATTCGAGCATGATGGGCTACAAGTTCCTTGGTCATGGTCCTTGCACGATTGTGTCAAGGATTTATAATCTTCCACGGAACTGTGGGACTCAAATGGTGACAAATGCTCTTCGCAACTCCTGCAATAGAGTGCTTTCTGAAACTAAGATGCGCAACGATGAATTCCGGGGTATTGGATTACAAGTATTAGACTTAAAGTTTGGAGATCTGAAATTTGACCACTCGCGAACAACCACTACAGGGATCAAACGAATTGATTCTTTTTTCACGGCAGCAAACAATGAAATCTCTAAAGGTCCCGACCAAACTTCCAACCGCAGAGTAAAGGCCAGTGCCAAGGATGTGAAAATTCGTTCATCGCAAACACTACTCCGTGGCGATAAAAATGGTGAGAACAATCATGAAGATCCTTTTGGTGCTTGCGGCGATGAAATTGAACCGGAGCCAGTAAAGAATAAGGACATACAGCGAAGAAACGAGCTGAATGACAGACACACGACCCCAAGGAAAGAGAGCGAAGTTGTGCCCATCGACGTAGACAACGATGAGATTGAAATGCATAACGTCGATGATGATCATGCTGCACTATTAAGGCAGGCGGGAAGCAGCTTGACTCAAAGGATACCAGAAGGTTGGGACAAAGCCGTTTTTAAAGCTCTTCCGTATTCTCTTCGAAAAGAGCTGGTCGAGAACAAAGCAAATCAATCCCTGGCCAACGCGGAAGGTGGGGCTCCAGAAAAGCCAGAGCATGGTGAGGCAGCAGTGACGGGAAGCGATCCTGGAGATGAAAAGAAACGGCCATCTATTCACAAAAGGAATAAGCATGTTGCAAAACTGTCAAAACGCCCACGAAAGAGGCAAAAAGCGCAAGTCACCATGACTCAATTTGCCGATATCCGAGAATTGCGTAACAAAGGAAATGATGTGCTCAACGCTGAGGAGTTTCGATCAAAACCACTTATGGAGTGCATTGAGCTTCTCCAGGATTTGAATCACGGTCGTCGCCATTCCGCATTGGCCGGACGGAGGCGTTGCAATGCTGGGAAGAAAAATGATAATACGAAAGCTGTAACAATCACCGAGCAAGATAAATCTGATAGAGGGCGAGATAAATTAGATATCCCGTCGCCCCCGAGCATGAGCAGTGATAGCGATTCGAACGGTGGTGATAAAATTCTCAAGATAGTCCAAAGAGAAGGAGTTGAACACAAACAGATATATGAAAGCGAGGATATTGTATTGTTCTCTGAAAATTTATTCGCGTGGATGAAGTGTACTGCAGGAGAGGTGAAGAGTGCTCACGTGGAGCTTCTGAGGGGTCGATTGATGGAACACATTCGTTTGAAAGAATTGGAGCAGGTGAGCGCGAACGTGCGTCTATTGCGAAGATTTGCAGAATCAGAATGTATGAAAGGGTGGCGGTATAGCATTAACACTCTACTGCAGGAGGTACAAGACGAAACGCGTCGACAACATGGATTGAATCTCATACTGCCTCCACTGTTCTCAAACTTGAACTAAGAGCGAAACTTGAAGTCGATGAATTGTGCAATTCGTGAGAAGTACACAGGTAACTGGGAACTATGCGAAACAGATTGTAGTACTAGATGGAACCGAAACAGATTAAAGAAGAAATGTGGCACTTGAGCAGGGTACCAGGGTTATCCTTGTAACCCTGTACGGGGGTGCACGTCATAAGCTATAAGCGCTCCTATCTGAATCTCGTCGGATGTCAGTCTGGATAAGTTAAGAGGGAGAATTGCCGTTGGAAGATAACTTTCAGTTTAAAAACCTGTGCGGAATGCATTTTAAGCAGATCCAAGCATTCCGCGCACTCGCTGCAAGATGGAATCCTTAGACGGATCGTACGGGTGTTCCTTTGATGGAATTTCAAGCACAGCAGGTACTGGCCTGTTGAACTTTGATACTGTGGTGCGAATCTTATCAGCGATCTGCGGTACAAGCAAGCAGTTGGCGTTCTTAGGTTAGATATAAATGTTGAAGAGCATGAGAACATGGACGGGCAAAACAAGTGACTTACGTATTGGTTGATAAGAATAATAGCAACATCCTCTCTTTCGGTAAATCTCTTGAATGCCTCTTCAATGGCTTGCACCGGAGTTTCCTCTTCGAAAGAATAGAACACAGAAAGAAGCCGGGTAAGTATGACGCAAGAAACGACTGGCTCGGTTTTGATATGACATACTTGCATCAACGACGAAGAAATTGGAACCGGAGGGGGGTTGATTATCGCCCACACCGGCAAGAAGGAAACCGGTGGTAGTATCCTCGTCGCCTATAACGGCGATTAGAAAACCGCCATCACGCGACTTGATGGTCTTTCTGCCAGCCATTTATGAAGGAAAGCTGGGACGTAGAGCGAAAAGTTAGACAGCGAGCGGGAAGGATGAACGGCAAAAATGGAGACAGAGGAGCAGTGGCCGAAAACCGTTATATGTGTGGAAGTCGCCCAAAGTCGAGGAACTACGCGCAACGCGGTTGCCTGCGCGATAGCACAGGAGCGCGAAGCGCCGGACAACTCAGCCCCACGCGCCGTGGTTTCCTTACAGTACAACACGTGGTCAGCGCTGTACGCTTTGAAGAGAGCGTCCCGCCAAAACGCACATCGCACGGCGCCGTGGTTTTGACATTTGATATTTGTTTCAAAATTCAAAAAGGCGGCGCTCGCCAGACGCGCTGATGCAGGTGGACGCCGCTCATTTTGGCGCTTGTGTCATTTTGAGTTCAAGTTACGCCTCGCGCTTCGCTTCCGAGCCGCACCGCGCTCTTCAATCATCCCCGCTCCCGAGCTTGCGCGGCACTGCGCCCCTCGCGAGCGTTGTCGAGCGGACTCGCCCACCGTCTTCCTCGCCCTGCTCTTCAACCAGCGGCCCTGTCTTTAATTACATATCACCGCCCTTTCATATCTCCTTGCCCTACCCGTTCTACCGCTGACATCGGGCTCGTTCACGCCCGTCATCCTTCGGGCGTTTTTGCGTATCCCGCTTTCCCCCCCCCCCCTCACCTGCGCGTAACACAAATGCAGATGTCGGAGGGTCTCACCGACGGCCTGGCGGTACTAGCCGCGTAAGTTGTCCATTACCTCGCCCACCTTGTAGAAACTTTCTCTCACTGATTGCGCGTTCCCAAACCATGCGCTCACATTCTTCTTTCATCGTTTTGCCATTGAATCTACCAGCGCCGGTGCGTTGGACAGCGCGAAAAACACCCCTCTACCGTCTCCGCTTCAGGCCAGAACCAACGAACGCGTAAGTCAAAGCAGCTTTCTACTTCACCCGCACCTCTTTTTGCTTGTGAACCTCGGTTGCAAACTTACCTTTTTTCTTGCCTCTCACCCTCGGTCCCAACCAAATGCGCATGTCTCACTAAAGCTACAGAATGGCACAACTCCAGACCCAATGAATCGCCCACCTCCTTCACTGTCCTCATCTCCCCCCTTTCTCCCGCTGCCATCGATGCAATCCTTTCAGTATAGTCAGCCTCTGAATACTCAACCCCCTCTTCAAATAGCTAGGCAAATCAAATTCGGCAATCCAAATGACGATCCACAACATCAGATACCAGATTCTGATCCCCCCGACAACGAACACGAGCCCCGAGCGGAGAAGGGTTGCAACTGCAAGAACTCTAAGTGTCTCAAGCTATACTGCGAGTGTTTTGCAAAGGGACGAATGTGTGGCCCTCACTGCAACTGCAGAAATTGTCGCAACAATGGAAAGTTTCCCGATGAAAAGCAGGCAGCAGTTGAAGTAATATTAGAGCGAAATCCCACCGCCTTCGAGCCGAAGGTAAACCGGAAGCCGGCAGGTATGGATGGTAGCCTGGGTCGCGAAAAGCATCAGAAAGGGTGTAATTGTCGGAAAAGTGGATGTCTCAAACGCTACTGCGAATGTTTTCAAGCGAACGTCATGTGTTCTGAACTCTGCAAATGTGTGAACTGCCGAAACTGTGAGGGTTCTGACTACGTAATGAGGGCCAAGAGACCCTCAAACCGCTTTCCAAACGGAGATTTTCAGACAGCAAGTTCTTCTGCGTCGCGGCGGACTCCAAGCATTTCTTTTGCAAGGTCACAACCAGTTCAAGATTCTTTGGCTAGAAAACGTGAAGTGCAAGCGCTGAAGTTGCGTGAACCACCGGCGAAACGCGTTTTATTCCAAAAAGGACCAGCTCTAAAATCCCGACTTGGTGATCCCTGTGCACCAGGGGGGCTCCATTATGATAGTTCGCAGATGGACGAGGATCGCCCGGATAAGATTATCGCTGCTGCGACAAAAGCGTTGGGCAGCAAAGTGATAGCAGACGCCCAAAAGGACACTGACCAACTGTTGAAGATATTCGCCGATGCTGCTGGTGACTTCAGATCGCGCCCCGCGTTCCCTATGAGTCAGGGGACACATCTGAAATCTGTGGACGTCAATGGCACAGGTACATCCAGGGGGCTAGAAACAATGTCGCTAATGTGTGATGAAAGAAATGTAGATGACGAAGGAGGTTCGCAGGATAGCCGTCCAGTTTGGTACGTGGAAACGGAGAAAGAAGTATTCCAGTCATGCGCAAGGTCACTGTATTTGATTGCTAGTGCATCCCGGCGGAGAGCAAATGTTGAACCTTTCAGTCGTCGACGAAGATGACCAACAGTACGAGATTTTCTTATTGTAACAATCCATTATGTACATAATTACCTGCAATTCCACAATGCAAGTAGGACAACGATGAATTTGTCGTCAAAACCCAGCTCTCTTCGATTACGTGCTACTCATCCGACTAATTGTTCTTATCTTCTTCCCCTATAGTTTCCCCCGTCTCTGAAATTGGCTTATTTCCGTTGAATGACTTGATTCGTTCTCGAAGCTGTACTTCAATGGATGCAAGGCGTACTAAACGAGCTATGGCGACCAGAGCTACAATGGCAAAACTCGCTAGGTAGAAGTTTCGTTCTGCTCGCACCCTTTGCCAGCGATAATCAGTCGCTGGCGTCATAAATCCTGGGTCCTGACGGGATTGTGCTTCTTTTTCTTTCCCCGTGCGATCTAATGCGATGCGGAGGCCATTCATACTCTCTGCAAGAGCCATGAACAGCGCGAAGGTGATATACTTCACAAACGAGTTTAGCTTCTCCTGGGCCTTTACGCGAAAGATCCACCTCGAAATATTTTTACGAACTCCCCATGGTAACGGTGCACACAGCGTCAGCAGAATGATAAGCTCGAGGACGAGCACTACGGACACAGATTTCCACAAGAGCGACATTTTCACTCCTGATCCCGTCGAGTTATGGATGTCACGTACTGACGAGAGAACTTCGGCTGTGCGGGGCACATTTAACGTAAGCCAGGACACAAAAGACCAGCTTGAAATCAGGACTGATTTTTGCTCCTGTGCAGGTCAATATCGTTGGGAGATATGTTTTCTTATGGCAATCCATGCCTTTTGCTTGCATCGCTCCGCCGGACGCCCGATCGCTCCCATTTGCCGAAACCCCCTACCCTACATACTCGTGTTATTGTGTCGATGTAGTCCGGTGATTGCACGTATATGTTCCTACATCTGATTGAAATATAGTATCATTGATCATCATGAGTCATGAATCATTGCATGAGACTGCTTGCAGTCTTCTCATTCCTACAAGGGAGTTCAGCCAATCTCCACAGCGGCGTTTTCCCTTCAGGTTTGCATTAGTCGCCAACAGTGATAGGAGATTCCAGAAAACAAATGCTTTCAAAAACGTAATGCTTATGACGCCATCTTTCGCAGGGTTGTTTTCTTCTCTTCGCACTGCCCAACCTCGAAGCTGCTGTCCCCGCGAAAGTTTCAGACTGTTCAATGTATGAATAGTGCATGCATGTTCTAAGTTTGGGAGCTTGGAAAATGGGGTGTTATTCTGATGGAAGCCGTTTTCCCAAGCTCGGGTGATGCCTTTGCAGTACCTAACCTACTTACAGTTTCATTATGCATGAGACCTTTGCCGGCGTTTTCCCATAGAATACGTTGTCATAGACGCTGTACAGGTATGATTCTTACAATCATCTGGAAATGGGGCAGCTCTTATCATTAACCTTGATTTCCAAGATGTTATGCTGCGCTTCTCTTCATTAATCAACTGTAGAACGTCCATGACAGGCATATTCGGGCCCATTCTTCTTGCTCTTATCCATTACGCACAGCCCCGCACTCTTGGGCCATATCCTCACATCGGAGCATAATTGTCCTGAACGCTTCTGCGTCGGGAAGACTTTCGATATTCTGAGAGTATGTCAATCCGTTACAGAAAGACAGCCTCAGAGGCAATTGACAGCGTATTTCCTCTATCGCGTCAACAGTGGGGCTGTAAATCTATGCCAGAAGAAGATGTACGATCATTTCGGTTCGAATTGAATGCGAGGAATCGAACATGAAAGCATCATGTCATTGGAATTCGAAACGTTTGGTGAGACGCCGCCCTCCAGTTCGTCAACTGTACGGGCAACTGATCCAGAAAACACGGTTCTTGTCATAAACGGAAAGCGTTACAATTTTGTACAGGTGCAGGCCATCCTGAATCAGGTTGAGGCTAGTCTCGCTAGGCTCACTCTTCAATTCTCCAGGCTTTATGAACAAATGATGCTAAGCGATGATCCAAACGAAGAAGCTGATGGACTTCGTTTAAAGCATTTCGCTACCAACGCTTTTGTGAACGGAGTCCTTGTTGAGCGCCCATTCGACAAAGAATTTGTTGATTTGATTGAAGGTCTCATTGCAAGGGTTCAACTGGAAACCCTCATGTACCGGTTTAAGTATGGACATGATTTTGTTTATATCGAGAATGTTCGAATAATGATATCTGCGATCCTTCACTACAAGAAGTTATACCCAATGTACAAAGAAGTACCAGAGAACGAATCGCGGATATGGCCGCAGATACCTGGTGACATATATGAAGAAGCGTGTCGCATAGCGGCTAAAAGATATGAGGATCAATCAGACAGACGGACATCCGCTATATTATTCTCTCAGCTTTTGGACAATCGACCGATCACAATTAAGAGCCCTGCTGTCGGAAACATTGACATGTATGCTTATGTGACAAATAGAGAGACCTCTCGTATGTTTTGGGAATGTTTGGAAGGAATTCCGTTGAAGAACATGACAAACAAGAATGAAGAGGCGTACATTCTTTCTGCAAATGATCTCAACATTTCTGACGCCTTGGATATGTTAACTTCCACTGACGTGAGAGCTATACGAACCAAAGACGGTATGACTTTTCACAATGCGAGCTTTGAAGACATTGAAGAGTGGACTTATTCAAACCCGAATTCGAGGTGCATCGAAATTTCTACGCATCCTATGTATGTCATCATAACGTACATATATTTGGTGACGGCGGCTACGATATCAGTTCTTGCCGGAGCGCTAAACTGGGGTCGACGTAGTTCCGTACTGCAACGGATATTTGATGCCGCCGCCCTGCTCTTAATATTCGTCTTCATAGCGTTAATTCCATTCGTCCTCTTGAGAGGAACGAAGGATATCTTTAGAGTACTGCTGCGCGGAAGGCAAAGGCTTCCGGGGCTGGAAAGCCTTGCAGAATTCCATGGAACTAGCATTAAGAAATTGCTGATTGCATTAGCGAGAGCAAGGAATGTGCGATTTCTGAAGGAGGCAAATTCGTGCTACGTTGAGGGTCCGAAAACGGGTACTGTGGAATTACCGCTCACTCTTAGAGAATGTGATCTCGATGATGTTGTTATAATCGGAAAAGAATATGCATTCGACGTACGAGGAAAATGGAGGTACGTAGAGTCGATGAGAGGGGTGGTTCATTTCGGGAATGAAATTCCAGCTGATATGGTTGTTTTTGCTATACGGCAACCGGGAAAACGGTTTGTTGGGGGATCTGCAAAAGTATGGTAGCTTGCACAAGATGATACATCGTTCCTGTTTTTTTCTTTTTTGATTACGTTGATGTATAAGTTTGTGAACACAGCCTCTTTTCCGTTGCAGGTTTGCCCCATGAACTCTGCCTAACCTCATTGTAAAACAAGCATCTGGTAGGTGCAATGCTCTTGCGGGGGTCAGCGAAAGTGGATCGTGGTCTCAAAAGGTTCTCAAGATAACAAAGGAAAATGTGTGATTACATATCGCGTGTCGAATATGCACATTGCAAACCGTGAAATACTTTTAAAAGAAAAGATAGGCGACGAAAGCATAGAAAAGCGACTCACAATGTGGGCTTCGAGCAGTCACTCGACACAGGGCGTTCTTCTATACCGACTGTAGCTTGGCGGATGACATTCAAGACAGGCACAAAAGCACAGTGCACACAGCTTTGAGCATTATTTTCTACCGGGGGCGGCCCAGCAGAGATAACCCGGTTAAGTACTAGTGGTTCCTGGTAGCAGATTGGAGACTGTTTAGTGAATGCGTATGTCACGCTTTTAAAGAGCCCTTCCGCGACAAGCTGTACGTTCGGCTTTCAAAACAAAGTTCTCGTAACAAGCACCTCGCAAATTTCTTTACAATACCGTTATCATCGAAGAGATTGATTAGGTATGTATGTAAATCCAAATTGTTCCAACATACGAGCACGAGCTTGAGGTTGGTCAACAGGAGCAAGATTATCACCCCTCTTACTGAGTCTGAGCGATCTGCGGACAGGGGTGACAACGGTATCAGCACCAAGTTCAAGACGTTGTTTCCTCGAAGCTCGAACGGGGGTTAGGAACACGTTTGAGCCGCCCTTGTCATGATGAGCGCTTAGTGAAGAGAAGGAAAGTTGTTTGGGCTGCGATGGCGGCTGTGACTGTTGGGAGAGTGTCTCAAGTGGCGCTTTTTCATCTACGAGAGAAATTATCTCTCTCTGAGAAATCTTTACGCTTTGACGACGCGACCGAGCTGACGAATGGAGGCGTCGCGGGGTTACTGGCTGGACGTCCCCAGGTTTCTGCTCTGTGGTTGGAGAGGTCGGCGTTCGGGACGACATGGTAGCAGACGACATTGCAGAAGGTTCAGACTGGACTAGCGATTCGAGGGGATTGACGTCGTGAGTTGGGGTTAAATTTGGATGTTCATTCTCTTCATTCGAATTCAGTTGGGCTGTGTCCTCATCACTGTCGTAGATGCGAAGCAGAGAAATATCAATTCCAAACTGCTTCAACCAGTTGTCATTATCAGTGGATGCAGGAGTGTGCGAAATATGGTCGAATGGCGAGAGCTTGGTTGGGACGACAGGCTCATCAGAATGGTCCACAAAGCGAAAAGAGTGCTTTAGTTGCGTTGGCGAATGCTCTTTCACGCGTGAAGAAACTAGCCGACGGGGAGCAGAGCGGGCCCGATGGGCGTTAGAATCGTGCGGCGGGAGCTTAAGACGCCTCGGGGTGATGACAGGCGTGTTTACGACGGTGGTGAGCACGATGCGACGAGGAGCGGGGGTGCGGGAGGCCGGCTTGTCAGAAGAGTTCATGGTGATGGGAAGGAGGACAAGTAAAAGATCAAACGGAGCCGTACGGCTAGCAATGGGGCGCAGGCGGCGCACATGATAAGCGAGGTGACGCCGCACCCGTTGCGGGCTGTTGCTGAAGAAGGAAGTTTGCCGGCGAGCGAGCTGTGACCGTTACGAGGGAGCGCGATGCGTTCTGACACAAGCAGCCGTTCACATTTCGCAGCCTACGGTGAGTCTGCAACCGCTGCGGATGGAGCCCCGACACTAGCCCGATGGGGCACTGCGCAATGTTTTTCGAAAGAGGCAATTACAACTTTCTCATAAAAATTGAACTTCGCCATGCGTGCAGATGAGATTGCGCGCAGCGACGAGAAGCGAGATGCACTGCGCGACGTCGTTTCATTTAATTGAACTGTCTGCAAAACCTCGCGCGCCGCCACCTGCTGGCAGATAACATTGTGCACTCGAAGCGCGCTGCGAATCTCGTCGTACCCCCGTGGCTCCCACTTCAGTTCACCATCGCCCACATTGCAGCAGATATGGAGCGTCAGTGCAACCACCAAGCCTTTGTGCTCTCGTCTCACCCCCTGGTTCTCCGCGCAAGACGCGCGACACAGCCATGTGTTTCACCCATTCGTGCCCCTGTCATGAAGGTGGATCGGTCCGGCGGAGGAAGGCGAGCAAAGAGCGCCAGGGAGAACAGGTCCTCTTCTCAGTCCAATTCCTCCTCCTCCTCCCCCACTTCATCTTCTTCGGAACTGGCTACAAAGATTGAGATTGACGGAACCGTAATGGAGAGTCTGCCGAGCGCTGTCTTCAAGGTTGAATTAGACAACAAACATGAGATTCTCGCACACATTTCGGGAAAGATTAGAAAGAACTACATTCGAATTCTCGTCGGTGACCGTGTGAAATGCGAACTCTCTCCTTATGACCTCACAAAGGGACGGATAACATGTAAGTTTATCTCTCTTGCGTTCCTACAACACTGACGCCTTTCGAACTTGCTTCTGACCGCGCCTCTGATTTTGTTCGCTGCGCAGTTCGGTATAAGTAAATGGTTAATCATATGAAAAATGATGTGTGAAACAATACCTGCTTCCAGTCTATCTTTACTCCTCGAAAACCAAAAAGCACAGACATGCATCCCTCATTCTAGAGTGCCGTCCAAAAGACAACTTACTCTTACCTTAAAATGTTTTCTAGCCTTATTCTCTACACATTTTGCAACGATAAGCCCCATTCATCTGGCGTGAAAGGTTCCGCATGCCGTCACTGATTCCAATTCGCCCCACGTACCCGAGTTGAGTTCGAGCATTTCGGTCGCAAAACGTAATTTCTGTGGAAAAAAGCTTGACCCGAGACGTGGTGAACACTGGAACCCTTCCTAAGCAAACCGCCAATAACTCGTTGAACAAAGCAAATAACCACGCTACGCACAATGGAATGGGAAGAATGCGGACATGGTGACAATGACTAGCGTGCAACATGTACAGGATGAAATGGGAGAACAGAATAGGGCGTCCATCCGTGATAAAGTAACTAAGATTTGGTGGCTGTTTCGTTCGTAACACGCACATGACCGCCTCACAGGCGTTTTGTATGTGACATGTACTGGTCAGGAATTGGCCATTTCTCACTAGTAACAAAGAGTGATTCTGAGAAAGCTGGGACGTTAGAGTTCTCAGAAACGGGTCTTGTAACATCCCCCACAAGAGCCGGGTGCGCAGAATAGTGCAGGGAGGCGAACTGTTTAAATGTGCGTCTCTAATGAGGAATTCCAGCTCCTGCAAAACTTGTGTGCAAAAAGACGACGGGTTGGGTGGGTGCGAGATGGATTCGTTGGCGTATACGATAGCCTTTGAATCAAACAGAGACACTTCGCTCGTATGTACAATAAGACGGGCCACCCGGTTGACGCGACACGCTTTGAGAAGGTTTCGAATGAGAGCGAGTTGCACGATTGCTTCATGCCGAGTTTGAGGCGGTGTCACACTACATATCACAAACGTGCATGTTCGAGTTATATGTATAACGTCCCGAATGCAGTGAAAGGAGCCGCGAACTACCCTGCAACCCATTTGACCCAGAACCGACGCATTCGTTTCACATGATGATAGCGTAACAACTCGGTAGTTCGCATCCCTCAAACAAGGAATGAGTTGCAATGAGAGCGGCGATGGCACGAGCAATACTACAGGTGTGCAGTTCACAAACGATTGAGGAACCTGCGACTGGGCGGACGACATTGATCCCACTGCCATAGTGCGCTTCCTGTTTCTGCCTCGGTCCGTCGATACATCCTCGCCCACATGACATACTCGTATATGTATTGCCCGACTCGTCTGAGCGCGAAGCAACTTCAATGAACGCAACGTAAGTTACGTATTAGGATGAAGAAAAAACGGTGTTGGGTTCTTTTCTAAGCTTGGCTAAAAGGAGCTGCATTGCAAATGCATTGCTCGTTGACGTACAGCTTGGATTTTTGGCTTAGTGCAGACACGCGCCACGGCGTGTGTCTACGCACCGTCAGCGCAGTGTGACGAAACGCCTTTCGATGTTGAATTGGGCCCATTCTGTACGCCGACGCGCCAAATAGCGTCCCGTAACATCGACATCAGCATGTTGCAAGGAATGGGACCCCAGCATTGGCAGTGGAAAAAGCAACGTCAGATTGATCCTGTCGCATCGGTCATCTGTCAATTCTCTCGAGGCTGAACGTTGTTCTCATCGAACTCGCCGTCCGATCACAGCGCTCTGCCCGCAACCCCGATTAACATGAATTCGTCATCATCACACCCGCCGTTACCTGTGTTACCGCCATTGCGATCTGTGCCTAATCCTAGTAGCAAGACATCCAAACAACTGGTGAAGAAACGATCACAGGAGCTTTCTGAAACACAAAAGCTTGGAAATACTGTGAACCGGAAAGAATCACCGTCACGTTCTCTCTACTCCTCCGATTCGCTAGGATCTTCCTCAGAGTCTTCGATTTCATCTTCGTCTTCCATCTCGTCTGCGCGCGAACAAGCGCGTTCTCCCTCACCGTCGAGCAGTTCGAACTATCATTCCTCTACGCCTTCATCACCGTCGGGCAGAGCCCGTTCCCCTTCCCATCCGTCCACCAAACCGTCAATTCAAAAAAAATACCGTAAACGTGCCTCTATTCGAAAAGTCAGATCCCCGGTCATCAAGACTCGCAGACAGCCATTTGAGAATGGAAGCAAGGATAGAGCCAACGGCACCGTGCACGGCTATCCCAGGAGCGTACTTTCAAAGATTGAGAAGCAAACCAGTGCGAGTGCGGCAGAGATCGTGGGTCGGTCCAACGCAACAATCGGGCAAGCATTAGAGCAACTGGCGGTACTATCAAGCATTCCGCGACGAAGAGGACGTCCGAGCAAATCTGTTATTGAACAAAGAAATCGATTAGAGAAACTTCGTGACCGACTTGATACCGATATTCAGAGATTGATTGCTACCGCCGCAACTCATCCATCGACTATAGTAAGTGCCATGACAACAGATACGGCCATAACGGGCCAGAAGAGCTGCAAACAACCTAGCCGCAACACCCCAAAAACAATCTCTCCACAAGTACGTAAAAGCCCTGAGCGCATCACAATGCATGAGAAGAAGATAAGAAATGCGACACAAACCATAACTGCAGCGAACATCGAATCGTCATCATCATCCAATGAGGAGAACGAAGTTGCACGAGCAAGAAAGAAAAGGCAAAGTCCATTGACCTCAAGCGGTGAACAGAAAACGCCTAAGCTGAAGCGCTTGATGGGCGGAACCAGTTCCTCTCTCACGACAGCACGATTATCGGCAGAAGAGCATTTGGACGTATCGCCCCGTCAAAGAGCGCAGAAGGCTCCCAAAACATCCCTCCGTAAACAATCGCAAGAAACAGAGAACCGCGGTAAAACTGTCGGACAAAATGATGGAAATGACGCCAACGATGTAAGCAGCGATGAGGACAGGGAGAACGAGGGTATCGCGCGCGACGACGGCGATGCGGGCGAAGGCGAAGACGACGTGATCGGTCGCGAAGACGAGGTTGACAAAAATGAAAGCAACGGAGAAAAGCATTGCAGCAGCGAGAACAGGGATACAGATCAGAAGGACAAAAAGATTGAGAAGCTGCAAGGAGACTTGGACGACATGAAAGACCGACTTCAAAAGGAAATCTACAGGGCGGCTGAACTGGAAGAAGCGTTGGGTCTGGACGTGAAAGCGCATGTGGTGAGCGCAGCGGAGGTACAGAGCATGAAGAAACGCATTGCAGAACTTGAAGAGGAGGTGAGGCTGTCGCAGACTACTATGGAACAACGAGACGATCAAGTGCGCGAAAAGGATGCTGCTCTGAGAGGTCTACTTGCTCAAGTGAAGGATTTGGAAGCTCGGGATTGCAAAGAATGTGCGACGAGAGAAAGCAACGCAGCGGCTGAAAAAGAAGAGAAGAAAAAACAGCGGAAGACGGAAGCTGAGCAGGTGGAAGACGAGCTGAGGGAAGAAATGGAAGAACTAAAGCATTACGCAAAGGAGGTGAGCGCCAGATTGAAGCGGGTTGTGCAGGCAAACAGGCGTCTGCAGCAAAAGATGTTTCTTTTGCGAAGAGGGGAGAGGGAGGACCAAGAAGTGAACGACCCGCTGTTGTGAAACGTGAAGCGTGCTTGTTTTGCGTTGCCTTTTTATCACTGGTACAAAAAGCATGCGTCAAAGAGAAGAAGCAGGCCGAAAAAGAAGGGAGCGCCCCAACCCGCGCAGTCCGCCAAACCGAATCGCCCGCCGGTGCGGGCGCGATCGGAAAGACGGCCCCGGCATTAGTTATGTATCATCATCGTCGTCCACAACCAGCTGACCGTGGTGGGGCACGGCGGCGGCGGGCGCGGGGGCTGGACGCAGCGCATCGGGCGCCGCCGGCGCTCCGACGGCGATTTGGCTGTGCAGGACGGCGGCTGCGGCGACGGAGGTGGCGACAGTGGCGTTGTGCGATCGGGTGATGGCCGCAGACGCGGCGGCGGCTGCGGACGCAGACGGCAGCGCGGCGCGAGGGAGCGACGGCAGCTGCCGCGACGGGATGGGGGCTGGCGAGCGAACGGCGCGAAGGGAGTGTGAGAGACGGCGCGCCGCGCGGAGTCGGGCGGCCATGGTGGCGCGGGAAGACGCGGCGAGCGGGAGGGAGCGCGCCGAACGGAAAACGGCGAAGGGCGACGAGCGGTGGCGATCGTCGACGATGCGCGCGCTGCGACCGCAACTTCCGTTTGACTCCGGAATGCTCGGCACGCGGCACGTGGGCGGCGCGCGCGAAAACACGTGCACGGTGGCGACGTGGTGTGGCACCGGCGCAGACCCGACGGCGGCGTGCGTTGGGGCGGACGGCGCGTGCCGCAACTGCCTCAGCGGCTTGCTGCTTGACGTGCCTCACGCGGCGCCGCGGCGTGTCGTGGCACGTATTACTACATGGCACGCGTTGCCACCCGACGTCAGCCACAGGTGCCTGTTGGTACCCTTGCAAGCAGCGGCCACCGAGTCCAGCAGGGTTGTACAATGGCGGGAGTAAACGCCCCGTCCCGTCTAAACTCTCATCTGCCCCTGCCAACCGCCTTGCTCAGCGCCCAGAGGTCATCAACGTTCTCTCCACCAGCCTCTTTTCGCAGGTGCCCGCCCCCGTTTCCATTTGTCGCGCTGCTCCTCCCTGACCCCCCCCCCCCCCCCCCCCCCCCCCCCCCCCCCCCCCCCCCCCCCCCCCCCCCCCCCCCCCTCCCGCTTCAAAAATGGTTAAGCCGGGTCCTGTTGTCGTCGTCAAGTTGTCCGTTCGCGAGCTGTTGATCGTGTCGCTTGTCAGCTTCATTATTATCACTCTCCTGCTCGTTAACTCAGTTAACTCTAAATCACCAAACCTGCTACCACCTTCACTACTCAATGGCTCGCGCGACGCCGTCAATCAGAATGCAGTAGAGCAGAACGTTCGAGCTCGTCTCGTCGCGGACCTGCCAGCGTGTGCGAAACGCGGCCGAACTAATACCTTCCTCATGTTGTTCATGGGCCACTCGGGGTCAACAGCCATCATGACCTCATTGCAACAACACTCACAAACTTTCATAAACGGATTTGAACCGGTTGATCACGGCAAGTTCCGGAACGGAACCGTAGGTGAGAACGCCAAAAAGGCATTGGTGTACACCACTGATTTCTTCCGCAACGCAACGAATCATGCTGTTACATCCGGCTTCAAGATTCGCCCGTTACATATCCTGCGCTTACGAAAACAATTTGCTGATCTCATTCGTAAGCACCAGACTCGTATCATCTGGAGCTATCGTTCTAATTTGCTCAAACAAGCTATCGGCGATTACGGAATCTATCTGGGGGATCACTCGGCGTTTGAAGGCATAAAGTTAACACCAAATCAGACATCACCAGACAGGTCTAAGCGCTCCATATACATTGATGATCTTCGCCGACTGCACAGGTTTATGAAGAGCAGGGTCAGAGGTGAGAAGCAAGTTGAGCAGGCCATTAAATCCATCAGCAGCGATCACTGTGTGCTGCCCGTGAGCTACGAAAGCTTTCTAAAGGATCCCACTGTTACAATGATCCGCATTCAGAGGTTCTTGGGACTGAACGACAGCGAATTGCATCCGGCCATGAGAGCCAAGGCTAATCCCGACACCGTCTGCGATTTGGTACAAAATTGGACTCAGCTGTGCGAAGCATTCTTCGGCTGCGTTCAATGGAGATGGATGTTGGATGATTTTGAAAATGGCTGTTCTTGTTCTTCCCTGCGTCCTACTAAATTCGGCAACACCTTTTGTTCAGCTACATGAACAATTCATCTCATAGGCTTCTTATATTGTTTCTTGACTATTTATTAGAGTAGAAGATGTACATAGTACGATCAACAACTATAAACAACAAATTTTAAGGCGGCTTCGTCACGATGCCTCGGGCAGGATGAAGCAAAATCCCTCCACACGTACGTGTATAATTTTACACGTGCGTGCCAGATGTTTGGGACCACGAATTTTCACGCTGTGCCTTGCTAATCAAATACCAAATTTGCGTGCGTCCGCCTTAACATCTTCAGAACGTGCAACTTCTTGTTGCTGCCATACAGTCCGCGAAATCTGAAGAAAGCCACCCCCTAAAGTACAGACTGTTTCAAAAACATACGACATGCTGTGAAATCTCAAAAAACTACCAAATGTATACTGTACGCCTACAAAAATAGGTTTCAGAAAAAAGTAGTCAAAAAACCGTTTCAAAAACATATGATCAGCAATAACAAATCTTTACTGCGCGACGCTCAATAGTTTATTTTGCATTCTTTTTGATGTTTAACGCTAATGAAACGTTTTGGCATCGAATTGATGTACTTTTCCACAGTTGAAACTGTTAAAGATTTCCAGCAATTTTTAATATAGTTTTTGAGTTCAAAAACTGTCTAAAAATGCCTTTCATGCGCATAAACCATCCTCGCCAGCAGTCTTCAAACGTTTTCAATTGGGTTAAAATCTGGTGCGCGCGCCGGTAACTCTAGAACAAATACTTCAGACTCCTGTAGCCAATTTTTGATTAAAGATGAAGTGTGTACAGGAGCAGTATCCTGTTGAAAAAAGAAAATTTCTTCATGAAAACATAAACCAAGCGGTAGAAAATAACTTTATAGAACTTCTTGATATTTTTACGTACTCATGTTTGTTTCAATGAAGGCAATTTCAGTCAAACCTTTTTGAGAATACCTGCCCAAACCATTACAGAGCCTCTACCTGAATGCCTGGTATAAAATTCATGACGTTGTTTACAAAGATCGTGCCAATAAAATTTAGAGCAATCTGGTCCGTCCAAATTGAACTTTTTTTCATCATTAAGAATAATATTTTCCCATTTTTTTCTCCATTAGGCTTTTTCAGCACACCTAACAATCCTCTTGGGCTTTTGATGGTCTTGAAGAAAGAAAGTGTTTTTTATTTCTTTATATTTTAAAAAGTTTGTGCTGTTTATCTGCCTCCATATATTTGATTTAGGAACGTTGAGATTAAGATGAATTCTAATTGTTTTGCACGATACTTTTCCTTTGTACAGCTCCCTTTTTAATATCTCTCTTATCTACTGGTCTGAGCTTCTCTGGGCGTCCAGAAGATGATTTTAAGCACTATAGAGTCGGGTTTTATAGAAAAGTAGCAATTGTGACCCTGGAACGCTTTAATTTTTTAGCGATAGCACTGTAGGAATGTTTCTTGGCGTTTAACTTAACGATTTGAAGCTTTTCATGCTTGAAAAGTGGCGGGCGTCGAGCCATTTTTATTATTAAGAAGACGGTGTGCATATCTTTTTGAAACGATTCTACCTAGACTATGTGCAAAATCTAGTCTACAGTACAGTTTTGGCGCACTTTTGAGGGGTAATATGTTTTTGAAACGCACTGTACTTCTTCAGTTGTTGCTGAACAGCTTTTCTTTCCCTGATGCACATTCTTTCATACAGTGCGTTTCAAAATCATATCACGCCTAAAAAACGCGCCAAAGTAGTACTGTAGTGAGCCTTTTGCAGAACATATAAGTTAAAACCGTTTCATAATCATTTCCTACTTGGTTCATTCTTGCCAGCTCTCTACGTTCGTTAACCAAAAAAGGACTTCGTCGCCGCTTCGCATTCGCTTCGCTTCGCGCTTAAAGAAAAAACAATATTTTTGTCAACAACAACAATTATTTAATTTGTACGAAGCTATTACTAAAAAATAAATCCACGCGAAGCACCGTGCGAGCACTTAGTCCAAGATGGCCTACCCACCCCCC
>JAHNZQ020003147.1:2111242-2147201 GCA_019155205.2 Gracilaria vermiculophylla
GAGTGCGTGGCCTAAAAAGGCCCAGCCGTCACCTGACCCCCATACTAGTGGAACTAGGTCAAGGCCTCGTATCCGCCAAACCCCTAGAGCATTACTCTAGTTGAAACTGGTCGGACCTTATGTCTTGCAAACAAAACATCAAGTCTTTCTTGTAATGTGTCAACGTGTCCATCTGTCCACGTGGCTACGCCCGTCCGCTTGGACGAGAGAAAACAATCCTGAGAGAGAATCCCCGCCAAGCGAACAGACACAATCACAAACAATAGAACAAACAACAGACACAAGACAATCAGACACATTCTCTCTCTCAGGAATCACCTACAGAGAGAAAATAAATTTTCTCTCCCGGTTATTCAAGAAAAAACAGAAAATTTCGATAAATATCAAAAAATCCTGATACTGCCCGAAAACCCGTAGAAAAATAATTTTCCCGCCGCTTAATAGCTTAGGGATCACCAACAGAAGGAAAGCAAGCTTCCCTCCCCGATAATCGAGAATCCACAGAAAAAATCGAAAAATACCGAAAATTCCTGATTCTGCTCGAGAACCGTAGCAACCAAAAAACCCGCCACTTAAGAGCTTTGGGCTTCACCAACAGGGATCTCTCCCTGACTTTCTCCGTTAGCCAGTTAATAGTGCCCGGCCGGCACCGCGAGGAGGTGGAGATAAGATTCAAACCGACCATATAGATGCGTCTTGAATTTCCCACTCGGAAATAATACTACCTACGCATTCGCTCGGTAATAAAACATTACACTACATCATCAACATCCATCGTTATGGATCGACGTTCACCTCTTTCTCGCTCCAAACAGCTTAAAAACATACAATTAAAAGCTTATAGAAAATTATATGTCAAAATTGGCCGACTTTTAAAACGTTATCCAGTCACAACTCCCCGTATCCTAGAAAATCCAGCAACATGTAGAACAAAAACACATACAAGGCGTTCACACCTTTCCAGTCCGGTAGATAAATAAGTTAGAAAACGAAAAATGTGTCAAAGAATAGTTTCATGCAAACCAATTGCAAAAACCTTAAACCTCAATGTTTCTAAATCAATAATTGGACAAATAATCAATAAAAAAAAATTCAAGTATAAACATATGATTAAAACATTCCATATAGAAGATATCCATAAGCCAAAAAACAATATATTTGTATGCAAACCTGGCGTACTAGAAAAATCAATGAGATACAGTTACTTTTTCTGATGGATAAAAATTCAACTTGGATGTCACCAATTGTTATAAATTTTATTGACATGATCTAAGAAAAAATCACTCTGAATTCCGGACACGAAACTCTAGAGGCTGTTCTATAATGTTTCAGGCTGGCAAATCAGAATATGGGAAAGCAGATATTGCATTTGTTCGCACACATATAGATTTTGCATGATATAAAAAGTTGTTTGTAACTATAGGCCAGCTTGTAGATATTGTGTACACGGAAGAAGTTTTGTTTTCCAGCGAGATAATTAACCGGTGTACAAATCTAAAGTAGTGACAGCTTGACTACAAAAAGCAAGTATTACGGTTATGGATTGGCCAGCACGCTCCCCAGACGTGATCCCCATTAAAAATGGATGAATATTCTTATCAAGAACGGTTTTTGGCCACGGAAGGCATTTTAGCGCAGTTTTTGATTTGAAAAACTGTTTTAAGAATTGCTGGGACAATCCATCTATTTTCACAATTAATGACTACACCACTTTGATGCCCAAACGCTGTATTTTTGTTATCAAGCAAAAAGGTGGAAACACTAGTTACTGAGTCGCCAAAAGAGATTTAAATTTCACAAAGTTGTTACGATTTTGAAACGGTTTTTGAACTTGAATTTATTTTATATCTTGATCTTGTAGTCGTACTGTGCCAAAATTCACAGTTTTTGTACTTTGACACCGACGTGTTATGATTTTGAAACAGACTGTACGTATAAGACTGGCATTTATAACCTATTCATCAAGTTACAGTACACTATGAACATGTTTGTGGCCTCCGGTAACCTAATCACGATAAAGACCTGCGAAGTACAATTAAAGTTCAATCATGTTTTCTCTATCTCTTTCAAAAAGCGCGCACTATACACTAGTTTAAATACCAGGATCGTTCCATCTTAGTCTTTTTCACGTCTCCAAACACCAATTTTAGAAGAAATGGGACGTGGTAAACCCCTTACCGGTAAAGAAAAAGGAATGATATTGGCTGCCGAGGCTCACTGTTGCTCGCAGAGAGAAAGTGCTGACACTCTCAATCGCTCTCGAACTGTTATACAGAACTTTTTAAAGAATCCGGGAAATTATAACATGCGTTTCAGAGGATCAAACAACAAAATTATGTCACCGACACCCAAAAGAGCTTTGCTTCGTGCAGCATCAAATTCAAATCAGTCTGCTAGGGAGCTTCGAAAATCTCTTTCTTTACCCATTTCTGTTCGTGGAGTGCAGCAGACCCTGAAGGAAGACCCTAATTTGATATATGAGAAAATGAAAGCAGTACCAATGATGAAGGAAAGGCACAAGAAAGAACGGCAAATATGGGCTCGTCATAAAATGACGTATTCATTAGAACCGTGGAAAACAAATATCTTTTCTGATGAAAAGAAGTTTAATCTTGATGGTACATATGGCTTTGCTTACAATAGGCATGACATACGGGAGAAAGATGTTTTTTTTTCAAAAAGACTTAATGGTGGGGACTCTTTCATGTAATGGGCAGCTTGTTCGTATTATGGTCTAAGCAAGTTAGTGGTTTGCAAAGGAAATATAGGTTCTAACAAGTACCGTGTGTAGTGCAATGGTACTGTTGCGGATTGGCGCCCTCGTGTCTCATAGGATTTGGGTATATTTTCCTGCGGTGACACCGGTCGTATGAGCTACAGCGGCTCCCGGACTCATTGTGGGGATGCCCCTGTGAAGGGTAGTATTTTCTGCACACGTGTAGTGCATTGGCGCGGCGTCCGGATGCGCTATGGCAAGCCGGTTATTACCACACACGTGGACGGGTACTCCCAGCAATACTGGTCATAGCTAGTTAAGTCTATAACTTATTTAGTAATTTCTACAGACTGTATAAGTACAGTAGCTACCGCTACTATGCGGACAATAAACCTTCGCCAAGGAGGATCTCGGCTCTGAAACTACCGCTTCGCGGACGGCTCCAGACCCTCGCGGGGTGCTTCCGCCGCAGACAAGGACGGTCAACCAACCTCTTTCGCCGAGGACAATTCTACCGTGGTTACGGACTTTTTCTTTGTTTGTTTTGGTTGTTTTTCTTGTGTTTTTCTACCTTCGTACGGTCTATATTTTCCGCCCTGCTTGGCAGGTTATTCTTACCCGTCCGTGGGACATTATTTATTCGACTCTCGAGTCTGGGCCATGTATCGCGCCTCGGGTCGTTGCTCTATTTTTACTACTACCATTTACACGGACACCTCCGCTTGTGGACACGCGGCTCACTCCGTCCAACTTCATTGGTTGACGACCACACCCACCGTCGACTGTGAGTCAAGAAGGGGTCGGCCGGAGTTACGCCCGGTGCTACTCGACCCTATCGAGGGAGCTTTACCACCTTCGCTACCCATCCCAGGGAGCACGGTTGGACGCCTCGAGTGCTCGCCCGCTTTCCGCGGTTCGCACCACACTCCGAAATATTACGGAAGGAAATGTTACCATTTGCAGGTGACACATTCGGAGAACTGTTTACGTTTCAACACGATGGTGCCTCTATACATCGGTCCGTGTACACTTGAAAGCGGATAGAAGACCACAACGTCGATTTGCGTTCATGGCCGGCTAAGTCGCCAGACCTCAATATTATGGAAAACATTTGGGGGCTATTGGCTCGCCGGGTGTACGCCAATCAGTGCCAATTTAAGGACGTTGGAACTTTGTTTGAAGTAGTCATTGATTGTTTGAACAAGCTGAAAAATGAATATATAGAAACGCTGTACAACTCTCTACAAGAGCGTTGTATTAAAGGGGTAGAAAAAAAAGGGAGAAATGACAAATTATTGAGTTAAGTGAAAGTTCTTGTTTTGTATTTTAATTAGGTTTCGTCGTCTCTTCTATGTTTTCTATCGCTCTTCGCAAAACGGAAAGAGTCGGCGTTTTACAAAGCTGCACATCTACAACTGTTGTTTAGTGGAAGAAACAGACTATTGTATAAAGCTGCTTTCTCTACCATAGATTGTGAGAATAAGAAAGAAGCCGGTGGCCTTATTCTGGTTTTGCGCACTATAGTAGAAATACAAAACCCCCAATTAGACTTTCACAAGCGAAATACGCTTGTGCTCAGCATGCACAATACGCCGACTCCTGAGAAAGTATGTGTATGTTCAGATAACGACTTGACTCCTGAGATTCGGGCGGAGTGCCACCGCCGGGCGGAACTTTCTTTTGCGTACCGCAGTGGAACGTGTGGATGCATTGCACAGTTCCTAAGAGAGACAATCGTGGAGCACGAAGACAGTCATGGAAGTCATGTTTTGACGCTGTTGTACTTTATTATACTAGTTTCTGAGTTTTTACACGAAGTCAAGAGATTTACAAATTCCATAATATAAAGGACCACAAACTTACAAGTCACTTTATTTGGAGAAGGAAAATTGTGGTAAGCATGATGTGGTTTTTTATTGGTTAGACGTTGAACGTGCGTTACAGGCCTGCAATGAAAGGCAAAGCTCTCCAGTAAAAGCTGAGATTGCTTGTTTTCTCCCCACTACAGTCTGCGTTTCCACATTATTTGCCCAGCAGTTGCCGTCGTTCGTCTTCTAAGGTCGGTGATACAGTTTACTTATGACGTCCAGCCCTGCGAAGAATCTGCCTGCAAATGGCGCCCTATTCCATCAAGATATTCTGGGGTTGCACCGATTAATTTGTCGCTCTTCGTTAATTAAATCATAAAAAGTTTTTGCATTTTCGTTTTGAAGTGCACGCCTGTTTTTCGTGAAATTCCTGCATATGGGCTCAAATTGTGGTGCGCTGGAGCTGATGAATGTGACTAGGTCCCGCCGGGTAGTTAAGTATTCTTCTATATGTTTAGCAGTTTCATATTTATTTATTTAGCACCACACGCCGCCGCCTACAGTAGATGGTAACCAAAGTTCCAGCTCTATGCATTGCGCTTACTTCTGAATTTTCCACGCGCAAGGTACATCCCTCAGTGTACGGTTTTTTATCTGTCTTGTCCGCTGAGAGCGCCCATACTTATAGATATCAACAGTCTTACTGTGCTTGGCTTTTATATATTGATCTTTACGGCCCGCTGTTGTTTATCTTACATCTGCCTCATTTACCCCCAATATGGTGGTACGTCATTCGTCTTGTGAATTGCGCGACCTGCGCTTACCATTTTCTTTCCAATTTTGGTTCTCCCAAATGCTACCGCCAACCCAAACACCCACCTAGTGAAAATTCTTCTTATACGTCTTTAGCCAAGGACTGCCGGGTCAATGTCGGTCCCACACCATACATTGCCGTGTTGTTCCTCCGAGAAGCCTCTACCATCCAAATACCTCAGTAGAGAAAGATTCGATCGTCTTCGTGTGCTTCTGCTGCTTTCAGGCTATTGCACTACAATTGGTGTAATACAGTAGATGCTATAATAATATCGTGCCTGAAGAAGTTTTGGTACCGTCAGTTCTGCTTTCGAGGTCATAGCTGTAGAGCAACGCCCGGTGTCGGGGAATTTTACGACTTTGGTTCATGACCCCGTTGGGGACAGGTGCAGTAATATATGATAGTGATGGTGCCGCTTGGCGCGGATGGTCCACGTCGACCACTGGTTGACTGTTTGAGGTACGGCCAAGAACGTGAGAATTTCACATATTTTTAGAACTCAATTTCGGGATGCCTGACACTGTGCATTACAGTATCTAGCATACCAGCCTCGCGGCCGACGCGCACCGTAATGTTCCCCACCAAGGGTCTCGGTCCTAAGCTTTTACGTCTTCGGACGCTCTCTACTCCTCATCGGAGGGATTGCCCGCTGCACACGGTAGCTTAGCCGCCTTGCGTGCTGAAGAACCCAACCTTGGGAGTGTTTCTATCGTTCTCTTGTTGGCCCTCGTACGAGGTATATCTCACCGGATCTCTGGGCATCCCACACCTACTTTCTCCTTTCCTTTTTCGCCCCGTGGCACCGCCACACTCGAGCGACCCAGCGCTCACATAGGGCCCACGCTCCCCATATATTGGACTCGTACCTCACTGGAGGATTGCGCCTGGTTCACCGGTTCTCCGCTATACGCCCTCTGCGTTAGTCGTGACGGTGATGCCTCGATTTACAACCGGCTAGTTTTGCCTCACTTGAGGGTGCTCTGTTTGCTGCCCTGCCTCATAGAGAGGGTGGTTCCGAAAAGCTTCGTGATCTTTTTCCCTTGGAGGCATTACACTACAAAGTGGTCTCTCGACTTAGAATCGGTTTGTTAGACCTAGTACTCTTCCTACTTTGAGGTACCTTGTCTATTCTAGGAATCGCTGGTAGCTTCCGTTGGAACGGTACCATGCCCAAAGGGCCCTCGGATGCACCACCTGCCGTCATCCGCAGCCACTCACACGCAAGCGCGTACGGACTTGACCCACGGTTCGTGTCAAAAATCATCATTCGGGGTGGTAGCCGGAAGACTGGGAAGAACGTGTCTCGGGCCTCCGATCTGGCCCGTGACAGCCACAAGGTTCTGCAACCTCCGTTTCCCATCTTTCAGGATGAGGTGACACCCGCTGTTGCGGCGTCTCGCCCTATTTAGGGAAGTGCCGATGACCTCCAGGTCAAAAGCTTGAAGGGTCAACTTCGCCATTTGCAGACTGACCATAACGCGCTCGTCGTAGAGTTCCTGGAACTCCGGGCAGCCGTTGTGGAACACCCTATCAGGGGAATCGCCGAGGATCTTCGCACACTGCGGTTGGATGTCATATCCATAATGGAGACTTTTGGTGAACCCGCCACATTTGTGGAAAACGTCGACGAGTGCTTTGGCAGAGTCTGCGCTCGTCTCGAGACGGTGAAACAAACCATCCTCATTGACGACCCAGACCAACCAGCGCCTCGCTCTCAACGTGCACGGACTATCGGAAAATGAAAACGCCGCAAAGATCAGAAGAACTCCCAAGGGGATGGTGACCGTGACTCGTCCTCCTCAAATTCATCACGAAACCGCTCAGACAATTCCGATTCCTCGGATTCGGATTCCGACGATGACGGTCGGAATTGCACTTCCCCCTCCAAGCGGTCAGCTGCCACGTGTGGCGCGGTACGCACCCGATCACGGGGAATGTCCCACAGTGGGTTGAAGGAGCTGAAGCCGACGAATCGTCTCTATCGGAAGCTTTTTTCATACCGGTTCTACCGGCACGAAGATTCTTCGCTGGATCGAACGCTTCATAAAACGTGAAAGGTGCGCAACTGCATCAAACAATGCAGTTGTCGCTACGCAACAACCACTTCAGTGGAGAAGACCCAATCTTGGTGCTCGACTTCCTCGTGCGCTTTGTCGTGGAAGCCGACGTACTAGGGATGAACGAAGGCCAGGCCTTCGTTGCACTGCCCTATTTCCTAAGGGGGATTGCAGAGGACCAGTACAACTCAGTATGTGGTTCCTCGCGTGCCTCCGAGGGAGGAGTGACGTGCTGGCCGGAGGCGGTACAGTACCTGGTGCGCTCGTACGCAACAAATACCGCCATCCTGAATGCAATCCTCGCTCTGAGGGATACTCGCCAATGCCCTGATGAGGGAGAGACCGAAAACTCCGTACGGCTAGACAAAGCCTCTCACCGCTGTGGGAATGTCTACCCCTCTAGTGAACGCTTTGCAATGTTCACCGATAGACTCATCCCACCAATCCGGACTCTCGTGGCCCGTGGCTGGGAAGATAAGCCGAATTCAACGTACCTCGAGTTGGTCCAGTACGCCCAAGCGGAGGTGGATGCGATTCGCGCACGTGGCTCCAAGGATCGGGGGAAGTCCGCCAAAGCGTTGCTGGTGAACACCGGTTCGTCCGTTGCATCCCCATTATCGGGAGTGGAGCCCCATTTGGGATATGATAATGTTCAGTTCGCGCAGGACGGCACGCTTTCTGTACCTTCCACGGACTTGCCGTCTACCGCAGAGACTTTGTCCGAGACTGCCCAAACTTGGTCCACGCTGTACGTCGACGCTCCGCGCGTACCGTGCTCGAACGGAATATCCCGCATCCAGCGGCCTGGATGGAAGGACTCTCGCCCCTCAGTACGCTTTTCGGATGACCGGCAGGTTCACCTTCAACAGAGGAGGTTGGTCCTCATTTGGCACCTCTTCTGTATGCACTGCCACACCTCCCCACAGTGTCTCTTCTCACTGAAAGACATGGGGAAGGTGGTGGTGAAGTATGAGGCCCTCACCCCTAAAGATAAGGGGTTGGTACCCATCGCTTCGTACCTCCACGCCAAGTCGGACTTCTCGCATGTCGTCCCGTAAACGACGGCAGCGCCACTGAGGCAGTACCCGGCTCGTCTGGTTCGCTGCGCCAATGTGTTTACCGATACTAACCCCCCCCCACGTGGAAAGCCCTACTCAAGCTATGGTTGCCAAGCAGCCTGGGTCCCCGACTCAGGCGGAACAGGCCCAGGAAAACAAACTGAGGAAGTCTCCTTTTCGGGAGAGGCGTCCTCATTAGCAGACGCGGATTCGGGACACATCGGTGTCCTGCGTTGCTTGTGGATACGGAAGAAAACCCTCCGTCTCTGGGACTGAATCATGGTGATGGTTAAGCGAAACTATAAAGTCTACGCTGACCTGGGCCTGAACTTCCAGTTTATGGTGTGCACGCTAACCGTTTTGGACACGGGAGCGGGACCCATCTTCATCGTCGAGTCCCTTTTACCCCCGCACGTGAGGTCACACGTTCACTCCAGCGTGCCGTTAGACGTCGCCAACGCGAACAACAATCCGTTGAAAACGATAGGCACGGTCGACTTAGTTGTCCGGCTCGGATCCCTCGTGGTGAAGTTGGATTTCATCGTCTGTGGCTCGCTCGCAGCCCTAGTTATATTGGGATGTGACTACTGCGATCGGTTTGAAGACGCCATCCGACCCCGACTGAAGCAAGTGCAGCTCAAGGATGGGTCGACAATACCGATCGTCAGGCTTCCGTTGCGCCACGCGTCGAGGAAGCACGTTCCTTTCCCTGCCGTGCAGGAACCTAGCATCGCTGCTCGTGAATCGACGAAACTTCGCGTCTCCGCGTCCGTGCGGATACTGCCTGAGTCGCAGGTAATTGGTCAAGTGACTTCCCGGCAACACGATCTCGGGGTTATACAACCCCTGCCCTCGTTGTACGAGAAATCTCAGCCCGCCATTGCTAAGGGGACTGTCCAAGTTCCGTGTAATGCCCCATTGGAGGTATTTGTCGCAAACGTGGGACGTACCCCTCAGTACCTGGTGAAGACCCAAGTAATTGGAATGGTCACGCCGCGTCCACTTGCAATGCTCCCCACGACGCTGACTAGCGCCGACGTACTCGGTCTGCTCCAATCTTTGGCCGATACCGCTTCCGCAGAATTCGCCCCGTCTAAGGGGGAGGAAGGCGCAGCAACTGCTGTCACCGTCGCGACGGAGAGAGAAGACCGGACCTCGGGAGTGGAGGAGCGTACTGATACCAGTTACGACAAGCTGGACCCAGTGATGGGCCTCGAGGAATTAGACCTTAGCCACGTGCCCGAATCGCACCGCGAAAGACTCCGCAATATGCTGCGGGACTTTATTCCAATGTGAGACGGCTCACTTGGCGATATCAATGCCACGGAACACCGGATCGACTTGTTGCCGCACACTCGCCTGGTTGCGCAACCCTCATATAGGGCCGGCCCGAAAGCTCGGGAGGAGGAGCAGCTCCATGTGGACAAGATGCTCCGAGCCGAAATAATTCAGCCCGTGCAGTCGCCATGGGCGTCTCCGGTTGTATTGGCGTTGAAAGTGGACGGGACCTGGTGGTTCTATGTCCACCGTGGTTGACTGAATGCCGTAACGGCCCGCGACACATACCCCATACCCCGTATAGATGCGTGCATTGACTTACTGGGGCAAGCAACCGTTTTGACGGCACTCGACGCCAATTGGGGATATTGGAAAGTCCCTGTTAGGGAGGAAGACCAGGTCAAGACGGCTTTTGTTTGTTACTCTGTGTCCTACCGCTTTAAGTGGATGCCATTTGGTTTGACCAATGCACCGGCTAACTTTCAAAGGGCGATCGACATATATTGTTGAACCACTCGAAGTGACGCACGTGTTTGATCTACATGGATGACATCTTTATCTTTTAAAGCAATCTGGATGCCAACTTCACTTACGTCAAGGAGGTGATGACGGTACTCCGCGCCGCGGGGACTAGCCTAAAATTGATGAAATGGGAGTTCTTCACCGATAAAATCAAGTATCTTGGTCATATCATCCTTCCGGGACAGCTAATGATCGAGCAAGCTAGCATCACATCTCTCACCGAGGCAAAGGAACCGCGCACGCAAACGGAACTCAGATCCTTCTTCGGACTCCTCAACGTCTACCGACGGTTCATCCCGAACTTTTCGGACACGGCCGCACCGCTTAACGCGTTAATGCTCAAAGGCCAGCCACCTGAACTGGACCCCTTTAACACAATACAAACGGAAGCCTTTCAATCGCTAGTCAGGGCCGTCACCTCGTCCCCAATTCTCTCGCTGCCCAAACTGGGACTACCGTATTCCGTCGACACGGATTCAAGCTACCACCAAGTGGGATGCGCTCCTTTCTAAACCGCCCCCGACGGGAAACGAAAACTCATCGGGTACTTCTCGCGTTCGCTTAATTTCCACGAATGGAACTACTTCATGTTGGAGAAGGAGTGCCTTGCAGTTGTGTGGGCTCTCTCTCTATTCTCCGCCCCTATCTTCTGGGGATACACCTCAATGTATTCACGGAACATTCCTCATTGAGGTGGTTGCTAAATATCTTCGATCCATCAGGCCGCCTCATGCGGGGGAGACTCTGCCTTGCAGAATAATGCTTCGACGTCATCTACAAGAAGGACGCGCAAAATGACCAAGCCTACGCCCTTTTTCGTCTACCCATAAATGAAGAGGCCCTTGCGTTGGAGGACGACGACGAAATCCCGTATTTCGTTACGGGCTAATCCTCACCTGAGGAAAAGAATCACGAACATGCTCGAAGGCCAGAGTACTGGGAACCGCAGGACGGGTTCGAAAAAGCGCTGATTGAGAATGAAGCCCAATCTGGGACACCCCTGTCCGGAAATTTTGTGCCTATCTCAGCCGAAGAGATGGTCCGGAAACAGCAGAGCGATCCCTTCTGTGCGAAAATACGGGCCCGTATAAATGGAGGTGCAAAACTGCCCTTCGAGGTACTGTAAACGATATTGGTTGCCTCGTCAGTAGAGTTGAACGAAACCCACAAGTCGTGGTACCGAACTCTCTGCAATCTAGGGTCCGGCACCTTTTGCATCACGCCAAGTTAGGCGGACATTCCAGAGTCTAGAAACTCTACCTTACCCTACGTAGAGATGTCTACTGGCCCACGATGGTGCTGGATTGCTACGCAACGGTACGGTTCTGCACCGAATAGGCAAAGAACCAGGTGAGGCTTCGGAAGCACTCCAAAGAGTTGAAGCTCTTTCCTGCAAGGACCCCTCTTGAGTTTGTCGCGATCGACATCCTGGGCCCGTTCCTTACCACACGGAGAGGCAACAAGTTCTTGCTTGTTATCACCGACCGTTTCTCGAAACTGGTTTGGACTGTTCCGCTTAGGCGGATTACGGCATATACCCTCGCGCACGCATTGGTGACGCATTGGGTGTTTGTGTACGGTCCTCCAGTGGAGTTACTCTCCGACAACGGGAAACAGTTCGCGTCGCGTTTCTTCCAGGATTTCTGTCGCATCCCGGACGTTACGAACCTGTTCACTACTACCCACCATCCTCAATGTAATGGGTAAGTGGAACGGTTCAAGCGCAAGATGCTGGCGTCTCTCCGTTCCTACGTTTCCGATCACCCAAAGACGTGAGACATGTACACTGACGCGCTAATCTTCGCGTACAACACAAAAATATTCACCGGACTACCGGAATATCTCCATTTGAATTGGTACTTTTACGCACGCTGCCGCGTATCGCGTTGGGGTCCAAAGCCACACTTGGCAACTTTCCATCTGTGGGGGACTATCGCGCGCGCTGAAAGGAGTGGTTAACGGAGCTCATCTCCGCTACGAGACAAGCTGTGCAACGCGCACAGGTTGCCTACAAAAGGGACTTCGATGCCCGCTTACGTCGGCAAAACTCACGCCCTGTCTCGGAGGGAGATTATATATTCATTCGCAAGGAACATTATAACCGCTCGAGGGAGAAACGACACAAGCTGTCCCCTATCGCTCAAGGACTGTTTAGGGTAGTCTTCGCATCGATGGGCACGACTGTCGCCGAAATCGATGGCGCACACAAGCCATTTTTGCGCGACCACGTCCTTCTGGCCCCTCCGCCCTCATTTGAGGTTTTCCTATAGTCAGGTAACCCCGCATTGGCGGACTCCGCAGTACTAGGTACAACTGTAGCGATTCGACCCCTGACATTGCCTCACCCCGCTCGGGGACTTGCAGGTCTTCCATTTAACACGAATTCACCGGACCAACCAAACATCCTGGGCTTCCCCAGCCTCCGTTCAAACGCCCTCGTAATACGGTTGTGTACCCCGTTGCTCCTTCCAAGGAGGAGGAGAAGACTACAACCTCAACTGAGGCTATGGTACATCCGCCGTCGCAACGGGATGAAAACCGTGAGACACGGGAAGCGCGCACCGCATTGCCAAATGTCCGGAGAGAACGCGCGCTTACATTCGTAGATCCACACCCCACACCCTCACGCGAAGAAAAAACTCAACAACTTGGAGCAAAACGTAAGGCTAGTCGCTTGGCCTACCCTATCGGGAGATGAACCGCAACCATCGCCTGCCGTCACGAACAGCGCAGCAACGAAGCCGCACACCGCGGGACACGGGGCCTCCCCACAAATGTTTGGAAAAACCGAAGGAACTCGTGCCGTGGCCACACAAATGGCCGATCCCTCGCGGGGAACGGTCGAGAAGTGCGTACAACGGCGACCGGTACCCAAAACCCTCGGGCCCAGCAATGGGAAAACGTCGGAGGCCCCCGAACGTCGCTTCGAGAACAACGACGAACCTCTTTCTTCAAGGGTCAAGAAGCCCAAAGCACCGGGGATGAATGGGCCAGAGGCACGTGGACAACCTCTGCCACCGACAAAACGGAAGGAAGCTCGCTGCCTCGAAATGAGCGAAGCGTACCGCGAAGCACGAAGTCGAAACCCGAGTCGGGAAGTCGCAAGCCCTGCCCAAACACTTACGCCCAAGTCGGGATCCTCACCCGGAAGCAAGAACGCACTGCCACCAGCGCGTCCGCATGGCACGCTCACGACCCCAAGTCGGGGATTCACACCCACGTATTTAGAACAGCCGATGCAACCCGCACAGGAGATATCAACCCGCCACGGGGAAACCCCGCCAAGGCAGCGCTACGAGTACGACGTATACCCCGTAGGGGAAGCCGGATGGATTCACATGGCTCCGGCCGCCGGGCCCGCGCATTCGAAAACCCCGTACAGGGAGACTCCAGCTTTGGTGCGGTAGCGACAACCCCGGAAGGCCGGAACGTTTACGCGCAGGAATACGTGGAGGACCCCATCATCGGCCACTCCGGGGATCAGGACGGTATACTGCAATATCGCGTGCGCTGGTATGGCTACGCCCCAGAATGGGATACTCTCGAACCGATCGAGCACCTCCCCGGATCAGAACTGGTACAGTACCACCGCCGCGCGGGAATTATGCTACCGTCTACGTTGCACAAATCCCACGTTTGGTAACTATCATGCCGCACACGCGGGAAACCAGCCACAAACGAATCACGTCTACTTCATATGGCTCCAACACTATCATAAGCCCTTGTCGGATAACAGCCGGACACCGGATGTTGCTCCACTACTGCCCCCACATGGGGAACGACCCCCACTATGGCGGTTCGCGAGCGCGTCCCGCGTCCCGGAAACGTCACCCCTGGCCTCGTTGGCACTCAAACTGGAACTCAGAAGGAACCTTGCGATAATCTCGGCTTCGCCGGCGCTGCCTAAGCTCAGGCCCGGCACCTACTACGTGAGGGCCAACCGCTGATGCAGGCGCTCCCCCATCTAAGGGACACTGTGCAAAACGGCACCCACCTCCGCCGGGAAAATGCTACTGGTACCACCCGCGGAGTCGACATCCATCGCGTACAGCGCGTCGCCACCCGAGTTGGGATTGTTGTCCACCATTGGATCACCCTCCCAGATATGCATTGCAGCAGGCGTTCGAATCGACGAACCCAATGGGATGCCCCAGGGGAATCCGGTGCGGCGCTTCACGAAGTTATCCCGCCTCCGCGGCTGTCAATTCCCCACACTCCCAGGGGTCGAAGAACACATAGTCACCCGCGAGTGTGGTATTGCGTCCGAGACCGAGACCTGAACCAGCAGCCGCTTGGACGCGCTTGCTTTGCGAGATGGGGACCTCACTCCAATCGACTCCATCGATGAAGTCGAGGAGAGTCAACATCTCCTCCGCATTTGCCTCACCCCCAAGAGGAACACGCAGATCCAAACTTCGGATCATCGCCCGTACTCGGGTAGGGATATACCACAAGCCATACTGGTCGTATGCCTCAGCGATGATGTATGCCTCGACGCGGGCCGCCCACTCCGTAATTACCACAGACCACAACCCCGCGTGGGGATCCGTCATAAGATACTACCCCATGTAGGTCAGCACCGGGGGAAGTTCGATGTAGCATCCGCGACAGACCTCCAACGCTGCCCATCAATCGGGGAGGGGTACATACCTACTGCGTAGATGCAGAGCCGCGATGCGTTCGACTTCCACGTTCTGATATGGGACAAAGTACTCAAGCCGGGATCGCCAACGCCGTTCAAAACGGATAAAATGCTGCAGAAAGTTGTACCGATAGTGTCGTGATAGGTAGCGGAAATCTGCCCGAAGAATCGGTCGATCCCAACATAGGGCTTCCTGCCCAGCAATCGGGACACGGCGCCACGCGAACGTCTGCAATTCGGCTGAGCGCTTGCAGTAAGAAACTTTTCCGCGTGTGTGGTACAGCGCAATGTAAAGCCGGAATCCCGGAGGTATTGGCGTTTCAAATGGAGCACGATTCTGCCGCTGATGTGCGATAGTGACGAGTGGCGCATGTGCGGAGGCTACGCTTTCCTGGGGAAGCTTGCGTATGTGATGCACCGGAACGGCAATCCGGTGACGCCAGTCTCACAAGGTATTCAGAATACCGGGTACGTCGCCGGGCAGGTTTTCCGATACGTCCACGTATGCGGCAGTAAGACCCTCATGGAGGACAGCGACTGGGTGCAACCATGGCACCAAGCGCAAATGCATCGCGTGCCGAAGACTGTTGGGGTTCAGCCCTACTAGAAAGTCAAACATCGGCAACACATGGCCCCCAACCGCCGGATGTGCCGGAGGAGGAAGGTTTGCGGCGAGCCAGTCGCCCATTGCATGGGATACGGGACCCCGAACGGGGGAAGCGCGACACCTGGTGGTTGCATGGCACCCTGTTGCACCGCGTTTGAAGATGTTCCGGAGCCGGGTTGGGTCACGCTCGCGTTAGTCCCGCTACTGGCCTGGCCGCCACACCCAGCAGAGAGGATCGGCACGGACCGGAATCCGGAGAAGTATCCTGGCAGAGGTTTTTTTGGAGGCTGGTTCGAAGGCCATTCCGTTGTGGTGAAGTGGACTGCCGCAGTGGCCGGAGTGCGCAATGGCGTGAGATCCGCAGAAATGGTAGCAGACTCGAGAGGCGAGAAGTAATACGTCGGTGTTGTGAAGCTTGTTGGGTCGGCTACTGCTGTGGTGCGATGTCTACCCCTCACGGAGATATGAGCCGGAGAAACCGGAGTACTTGCTCTTTTACGCTCCATCGCCGCTAGTGCTTTTCCCATCTTGGGATTTGCGTCCCGTCCTGAGGGGGGGACGTGTAGAGCAACGCCCAGTATCGGGGAATTTTGCGACTTTGGTTCATAACCCCGTTGGGGACAGGTACAGTAATATATGATAGTGATGGTGCCGCAAGGCGCGGATAGTTCACGTCGATCACGGGTTGGCTGTTTGAGGTACGGCCAAAAACGTGAGAATTTCACAAATTTTTAGAACTCAATTTTGGGATGCCTGACACTGTGCACTGCAGTATTTAGCACACCAGCCTCGCGGCCGGCGCGCACCGTAATGGTCCCCACCAAGGGTCTCGGTCCTAAGCTTTTACGCCTTCGGGCGCTCTCTACTTCTCATCGGAGAGATTGCGGGCTGCACACGGTAGCTTAGCTGCCTTGCGTGCTGAAGAACCCAACCTTGGGAGTGTTTCTATCGTTGTCTTGTTGGCCTCGTACGACTTATATTTCACCGGATCTCTGGGCATCCCACACCTACCTTCCTCTTTCCTTTTTCGCCCCGTGGCATCGCCACACTCGAGCGACCCACCGCTTACGCAGGGCCCGCGCTCTCCTTACATTGGACTCGTACCTAACTGGAGGATTGCGCCTGGTTCACCGGCTCTCCGCTATATGCCCTCTGCGTTAGTCATGACGGTGATGCCTCGGTTCACACCTGGCTGGTTGGGCCTCACCTGAGGGTGCTCTGTTTGCTGTGCCACCTCATTGGGAGAAAGGTTCCGAAAACCTTCGTGGTCTTCTTTCCTTAGAAGCACTGCACTGCAATTGCGCATAACGTCCGTTAGTGTTTTTTGTTTACTCCAAAGCCTCGAGTTTCTGAAGGTGGTATTCAGTAGTCGCTGTCGCGAGGCAGGGAAATTTTGAAAGGGGATCCGCAAACACCGAGCGGATGGGGAGGTTCACTGGGCTGAAAATGCTCCTACAGGCGATGATACGAGGCGACCTGGGAATCGGCGGCTTAGAAACCATTAGGATGTTCGACGAGAGTCTCCAACCTGAAAATTAGACGTAGACTGTGGGGTGCTTAGTTTTTAGTTCCCCAGAGTTGGACCTCGACCGCCAGAGTACGTATCAAGCTGCGAGGCTGCCTCGGCAGGTCTCACTACTGTAGTATTTAAGTGCAACAATTAACTAAAATAAACCAAAGTTCTACTGTCTCTCAATGGTTATGAAGCGCACGTGGGACAAATTATGCATCACGTGTCTTATGTAGTAAAATACGGGCCCTCTTGAGGAACACTCCGTCCTAAAGGTACTCCGCAATATCACCTTAGAAATCACTGTACTACAAATGTTTTTCAACGGTCCATTTGTGTCGTCACGAGGAGTTATCAGTACCGGCTGAAATAGAAGTGCTCAAATTTGTTCTGGAATCAACTATGTCCCACAGCGTGATTAATTGCAACTATATTCGAGTAAATGTTTCGAGAGCCGTTGTATTTCTGGAGAATAGGTAATCAGAGATTGTGGCGACCATTCGCTAAGGATGTAGTACAGTGGATCCTGAGGTGATATTGTGGAGTGGTTTTACGGCGCGATACTCTTAAGAAGGGCTCGTGTTTAATTAACTGAGCCACGTGGTGCACAAGTCAGCCCGCGCTCGCTACACTATTCTTGAAGGACGATAGAATTTATATTTATATTACTTATTTTTTGCAGATAATTACTACTGTAGTGAGACCAGCCGAGGCGGGCTCCCGGCTTGATTTTTAATCTGCCGGTCCAGCTCCAACGCTGGGGAACTAAACCAAGCACACTTCAGTCTACGTCTATTTTTCCGGTTGGAGACTCTCGGCGATCATCCTAAAGGTTTCCAAGCCGCCGATCTTAAGGTCTCCTCGTAGCAGCGCCTGTAGGAGCATTTTCCGCCCAGTAAATCTCCTCCTCCGCTTGGTCTTTGCAAATCTTCTTTTTGAATTCCCCTGGCTCGCGACAGCGACTACTTGATACCACTTTTAGTAACTTGCGGCTTTGGAGTCAACAAAAAGTCCTAGCGGATGTTGGGCACTACCAGCTCGAAAGGAGAACTGACGGTACCACACAGGACTTCAGTTCTTTTGCAGCTGCATTTGTACAAAAATAGCGACTTTAGACTCTCTGGACGAGATTTTGCGCTTGAAACGAAGTACTTTACGGACCGACTTTTTTGTTGGATGTGGCCTTTATTTTCGGAAATCTCCTGGCTTACCTGGACGACATCACTGTCTTCTCCAGCATCCTGGACGAGCACTTGACCTCCTTGCGGGATGTGATGCGCGTCCTGCGCGATGCAAATATAATCCTCAAGTTGAAGAAGTGTAAGTTCTTCACCGACACCGTAAAATATACTGGTCATATTATACGTCCTGGACGGTTGTCAGGAGATGCCGCACGGACGAAGTGTTTAAAAGAAGCACAACACTCGCGGACGCAAACGGAACTCCGGTCTTTTCTCTGTCTGTGAAACGTTTATCGTCGTTTCATACAGCAGTTCGCGGAGAATCCAGCACCGTTGAATTAACTTCTGCGGAAAAGCCAGCCAGTGAAACTGGAAGTTTTCGACGACCGTCGAGCAAAGGCTTTCACCTCGCTGATTGAGGCCTTGACATCCCCGCCTATACTGACCCTGCCGAAGGCAGGGTGGTCCTGCAACGTGGATACAAGCTCTAACAACATGTAGGTCGGTTGTGCTCTTTCTCAGAGCACTGAAGGAAGAAAACGACTACCAATTGGATATTGATCGAGGAGCCTCAAAGTTCATGATAGTAACTTCTTGGTACCAGAGAAGGAATGCCTGGCAGGTGAAGGCACTACAGACACTTCAACCCAATCTAATGAAGATGCACTTTGTCGTGCATACCGATCACTCGGCTTTAAAATGGCAGCTCTCGATAGCAGAGCCATCCGGCCGCTTGATGTGATGGCGTCGCCACTTGGCAGAGTTTACGATGGACGTTCTTTATGAAATGGGGAACCTGAAAACCCAGGCAAATGCCCTCTCCTGCGTACGGCAAGTGGTCAAAGGCAGAACCAGTACATGATCTGGGGATACCATGCTTCCTTGCGGAAGACGGAGCTAAAAAGAGACCGGAGATGATTCGGACGGGTAGGACATCATTGATGCCGTTCTGGTCACATTGGATACGAAACCCATACCGGGGGCAAATGTACCGGTCACACCGGAAGAGTTGATTCGAGAACAACTTACTGACCCGTCATGCCGGCAGATTCGAAGCCGTATTAATTATGGAGCTCAGCTACCTTCTGTCGTGGACGTTAAGGAGATTTTCGTCCGAGCTGTATCCTTCCAACTACAAGTACTGGTGCTACACTCGCTTTAGGCACGATTATTCCACATATCGCATCACGCGAAGTTAATCGCCCATCTTGGGAGTCGGAAGATGTAATCCACCCTTAGAAGGGACTTTTACTGGCCCGCTATGGCGGTTGATGCATTAGCGACCGTGCCCAGTTTCACAGACCGGGCGGAGAACCGCGTCTGGTGGCAAAATTAGTCCATAGAATTGGTTCTGTTATCAGCAATGTGGTACCGTCAGTTCTTCTTTTAAGGTTGTAGCGCACAACGTCCGTTAGGAGTTTTCGTTGAGTATAACGGCGCGAATTTGTAAAGGTGGTCTCGGGTAATCGCTGTCGTGAGCCGGGGGAATTTGGAAAGGGAGTCCGCAATCAGCAAGCTGAAGGGCAGGTTCACTGGGCGGAAAATGCTCCTACAGGCGCTACTACGAGAAGACCTGGAGATCGACGGCTTAGAAACCTTTAGGATGTTCGATGAGAATCTCTAACCGGAAAAAGTGATGTAGACTGAATGTTGCCTGGTTTATTTCCCCAAAGTTGGAGCTCGACAGGCAGATTAAGTATCAAGCCGGGAGCCCGCCTCGGTAGGTCTCACTACTAAAATAATTACTTACTCAAATCAACCAGAATAGATGTAAACTCTATTGTCCCTCAAGGATAGTATAGCGCACGCGGGCCAACGTATGCACCACGTGGCCTAGTTAGTGAACTACGAGCGCTCTTTTGGAATATGAAGCCGTAGAGCCACTCCACCATATCATTTTAGGATCCGCTCTACTGCATACCCCCTTTCCTGAGTTGCACCACGTCCTCGAGGTGCATCGTCTCATAGCTCGGTCCACAAGTGGCTTCTATCGGTGTTAATGCTAGTGCAGCCTCCGGCGATGTGACACATCCTCTCCTTCAGGCGCTCCTCTATATTTATCTATTCCATCGCGGCGTTCCAACGTGGGCTCGTGTTTTATCCAATGTCACGTTTGTAATCCCTGGCTCTTCTTGACCCCGACTCGTCTTCTATTTCTTGGCGTAACCGGTTGGGGCGACCGCGCCAATCGGCGGTGTGATATCCCGTATAACTCGAGTGTTCCATGTGCGGCGAAGGCCTTTGACCTCCGCGGCTGGAGCGTGGGTCAGCCTAGACTGTTCGCTGACTTTCTCAAGGCACTCAACGCTCCGATTCCTTCGAGGATTCTCTCTTGGGCAGCACCCGATTCATTGCATCCGCCCGTTCAGCCTCCGTGAAGGTATCTCATCTCGTAATCTTCTCTTCTGCGCCGCTGTCGGTCTCCGCTGGATATGAACTGACTGCCAGCCATGGAGCTCTATTCGTCGACTGCCTCCGGTCGTCCGCCCTCTCCGCGAATTTCACGATGGCTTGTCGACGCGTCTCCCTCCCCATTTGGGCATATAACCGCGGGCCGCTTCCCAAAAAGTCGTCAGATCACTCTCCTCAGGTTATACGACACGTTCGGTCGCCATTCATCCAGCTACCTACACCTTCGGCATGACTTCTCAAGTCCAGACGCATAGGTCTCCGTCCGATCCTGAGGTTTATCACACTTTTACCGGTGCATCATTTCACCCAGGGGAGCACTTCGATCATCTTGCCACGCGGGTCTTCGTTCCGGTCCACGACAGGCGCGTCAGTCCATTGAAACCGGTGGAGGAATACGTCCACCATTTTGGACTGCACTTCTAGGCAATGCGGTTCCGAGCCAGACCGGAGGTTGCGTGGAATGATCAGAAGCAGAACCGGGTGGACGTCTATCGTGCTCACTGGCTTCACACTCTGGTGCACGGTTACAACACTCCAACCCCGGTGGGACACTGCAATACTTATTGTCTGAGGAGCGCCGAGGAACGCGAGGTCCAGGCGCCACTCCAGGTACTCCTGCGCAGGGAGAGCTCGCAACATAGAGTGAGGCGACCCGGAAGCAATGCAGATGGACGTTCGGCCCTTGCGGTGTTGCCCTTCGATCCCCCATACGATTACCTCTACTGGCCCAACCGAAATCGATGGGGCACGCCTCTTGCGGATGAGACCCCAGTACGTACTGCCTTCGGGTAAATCGATGGTTGGCATGACACGGAATTCCACGACATGCCTTCCGGGCAACGTCCGAAGTACCACCTCCAGGTGAATGACTCTTGGAGAGACCACTGGATATCCACGCACATCTCGAGGCGACACCCATTACCTTCGCGTACCACACCTTCGAGGTTCTAAGTCCCCATGACTCCTTAGGGCTTTTTGTCATGTTGATCGACTAGGTGGAGTTTGCGGTCGGCACCCTGATGGCGTATCTTTAAGCAACGGACGAAGGCGTCACCTCCTATACTCAGTGCCACTACGGTCACTTTTACTGGGATTATTCATATCCGCCAACCACTGGACGTTTGCTCCCCTTGTCGGCGTCGATTACACGGGTCCTGCGCTCCTTCGGCATTCAAAACCTGATCAAGAGCACCGCGTGTAGCGAATCGGAGGGGGGGACGCTGCTGGGTTACAACCTGCAGGTGGCGTGGAACGATACGCTGGGCTTCCATTGGAACGAAAACAGCAAAGATAAGTTCCATTCGATCGAGAGGATTCCCCATGGAGACGATAACGGGCGAGCCTACCCGGCCTTTCCCCGTCTGGCTCCTTCTCGGGTTCCTCAGGTGCCAAGGCTCCAAGTACCCAACTATAACTCCTTGATGGAGAGCCCGGCGCATCATACGCCCCTGTGGTTAGCGATTCCGTCCCAGGATATTGGTGCGCCTCCTAAGGTGATAATGCCGCAGCCCGCCACGATGCCGATTGCTCCCACAATGGTGGCCGCCTTGTCTCCTATGAAAGTGTACGAGATTGCTCCTGTATTGGTACCTTCGGCCCCGGTGGTGCAACACCGATTGCGGGGCGTCCCTGCGCCTGTTCTTTAGCCTCGCCCGCGGAGCGTTCCAGCTCTCGCACCGCCGTCCCCTCTAGTGTCATCGACTGCGCTCTTGGCTCTGCCGACCTCCACGGTGAAGCCTGCAGAGTCCCGTCTGGAAGCCCCTGTCCCGGCTGATCCGCCGTCCGTGGCTGCTCCCATTTCCGTTGTTGTGCCGTCAACGGAGGTAGCCGCTTCGGGTGCACCATCGGGCGGATTATCCTCTGGGGCTCTAGGTGCTGCCTACCAGGGGTTTCTGCAGGCGTGCATAGTGACGGGCCGTCCTGCTCCGGCTTCTCCAGTAGAGGCTCTGCGCGAGGCGCATGCCTGGGTCTTAGAACTCTACAAGGGCCGGGTGGACCGAGCCTCGATGGCGGCCATCAAGGAAAGCCTGTCGGAGATCTTCGAGAGACAAGTGCTCATGGCAAAATCTCGCCTCGAGGCGGAGTATGCGACACGATTCGGGGACCTGTGGGTGATGGAACCATGGCGATGGGAAAGAGATTTCGGTAGCGGCGGAATAAAAGATCCTTCAGTTGGAGCAGAAGCTACATGAATGGTAGTTGCAATACAAATGTGCCGTGCCCGCGTGCTCAGCGACGCGAAGTGCTGCCGCAGGTGCGGGCGAAAAGTGAGCAACGGCATCTTGGAGGCTAACAAGAGAACTCCAGGTTGGGGATAGATTGCAAAGACGAAAATCAACTCCGGTTGGGGGCCCCTCCCCCTTTCCTAAACAGAAGCGCCTATGTGAAGAGGCTTTTCCTCACCAGATTGGCGAGATATTTTCTAAGGAAATTTTCCGGGATATGTTCTGGAGGTTATTTCGTGTAGGCCTTTGATGTGTATCCGATCCAGCAGACGCGGTACAGTATTCCTGCAGGGGTTTGTCGGTGGGAGACGGTATGATCCACCGCGTAGAGGATATCACCTTCGGGGGTCATGATGCCGTCTGGAGCCTCCAGCAATGGTTCGCCGAGAGGAGTGATGAGATTTCTAGTATTCAGCGGTATCGTGATTCTTGAGGTCGCTGGATTACAAAGTTCTGCGCGTGATCCCGGAGGCGGGGTTGCGAGAATTTTTGATGCGATGGGCTTCGGGACTTTCGTTTCCCTTTCACGGGAGACGACGTCTTTAGGCCCAATTAACTCAATGCCTTCTGTGTCCCTATAGGCGGCCAGGACTTTGTAAGGCGCGGAGGAGGTCGGCGCTAGCTTGCGCATGGCGTCCGGCGGCTACCCGGTTTTTTTCCTGGTTTGTCGAGGAAAACCTCGTCACCTTCCTTCAGGTGATGGCCTCCCTTCACCTTCCGGTTGAAGTCCTATTTATATCTTCTCTGCAAGGCTTTAAGTCTCTCCTTTGCGAGGGAGAGTGCGCTCTCATACCGCCCTAGGATGGAGCGATGGGCTTGCGTGGCTTTTGGTGCCTGCGGCCCATCCACCGGGTGCGCCGTGGCGCGTACCGCAAGGACGGAACTCGGCGGATTGCGCGAGAGCATCAGATTGAAAGGAGCGGTCCCTGTGGAGCGGTGAATCTGCAGTTTGTATGTATACGTGAGCGGGCCCACATATCCGTCCTCATCCTTCTGGTGATCCGCGACATAGTGCTTCAGCCTTGAGGCGATTGTCTTGTTAAACCTTACCGATTGGTCGTTAGTCTGGGGGTGATTAGCAGTCGTATACAACTGTTTCATCCCCAGCATTCGGGAAACGGCACTGAAGAGCTTTTCCACTAACTAGGGCCCATTGTCCTTAAGGAGATACAAAGGTATCCCGTATGGGTGGAATCAGTGCTCCAGAAAGACGATGGCAATTTCTGCTACAGTGGTTCTCCGAAGGGCAATGGCGCGCCTGATCTTCGAGAACCGATCATTGTTCACGAGGATACATCGGCACCCTCGTTCCGTCATGGTGCGAGGGCCCAAAATTTCCATGCCCACGAACTCCAAAGGTCTTGAAGATGGTAACAGAGTAAGTGGCGTTCGATTTCCACGGATATTCCTCCTCGCAGTGCAGCAAGAATAACAATCCACCACAGTTTGCAAGGCGTCATTAGCAATGTTCGGCCAAAGGAACTCCCTTCTTATAGTGGAATAAATACGCTATCCACCGGGGTGCCCAGCGAGGCGAGGATAGTGCGAGAGATACAGCACCCTCACCTTTCGTGTTGTCGGGACTACCTTTTGGAGAGCTCCATACAGGAGAGTGCGGCCTACAAGTACGAGGTCCCGGTCGAACATCGAATGAAGATGTTGGACTCCCCACAATGGCGAGGCACTCTTTGTAGAACACATCCGTACTCTGCTCCTTCAGAAACTCCGCTAAAGTGATGGGGAGAACTTCTTTATCCTCCTCAACGAGATCCATCCCCTCAGCGAGCCAGCCGTATTTTCCTCCACGTTCACATCATTCCAAGCATTCTCCATCGGATCCTTCTTTCCCGTCGGCGTCTTGGATGACCAGACACGGGATGGTGTCCTCCAAAGGTGTTTTGCCTTCGCCCTTCGTGGAGATTCGCGACAGTGCGTCCACAGCCTGGTGTTGTATGCCAGGGGGGTGGAAGATGCCAAACTCGAACTCCAGGAGGCGTAGCCTCCACGTTTCCAAACGGCCAGAAGCATCCGTCAGAGGCAGTGTCCACTTTAGTGGTACATGATCTGTCCTCAAGGTAAAACGCGCGCCTTCCAGGTATAGGCGGTACAGCAAAACCGCCCATACGATGGCTAGACATTCGCGGTTTGAGGTGGAATAATTCCATTCCGTAGGTATGAGTCTGCGAATTCAGTATCCGATGGATTGAGATCCACCTTCAGGTTGTTCCTTTAGTAGGGGACATCCGACCTGGTTTTTACAGGCGTCAATACCCAGCACCATTCGGCCGTGCCGCTTCGGAAGTACCAAGATCGATGGCTCTATCGGTCTCCTCTTCAGGGTGTTAAAGGCTTCAAAATCCTCGTCCGTCAAGATAGCCAATTGCGTCGGCTTGTCCTTCTCCAAGAGGCGATTTAATGGCGCCGCGATACGGGAGAAGTTTGGGTAAAACCTCCGAAAGACATTAAACGACCCCAGGAAGTAGTGAAGCTCCGTCTGGTTTGTGGAAGGGTGAGCTTCCTCGATGGCGTCTTGAATTTCTGTGGAAACTTATAAACGGCCTGGGCGCACAACGTGCCTCAGATAGTCCATCGAGGACTTGAACAAGAACCATTTCTACAGCTTCAGGGTGAGTGCAGCATCCTTCAGGAGTTGGAGCACCTGATCCAGATTAATGAGGTGCTCCTCCACGCTGCGGGAGTATATGATGACATCATCAATATATACCAAGGCGTACAGCCACTTCACCTTTTGACAAGATTACGTCCACCGCTCATTGGAACGTAGCGGGTCCATTCTTCAATCCAAATGGCATCTTTAGGAATCTGAAAATCCCACAGTGCGAGATGAACGTTGTCTTATCCTTATCAGAGTCATCCATCTCAATCTGCCAGTAGCCGCTGTTGGCATCTAGCGTGGAGAAAACGGACGCATCACCTACGGAGTCGATATATTCATCCATACGGCTATGGGCTACGAATCGTGTCCTGTCACCTCGTTGAGGCGTCTGTAGGCAATGGATAACCTCAAGAAGTCATTATTTTTCTTCAAAAACACCACCGGAGAGGCCCGTTAAGAATTGGAAGGCTCGATGACGCCCTTCCCCAGCATCCGGTGGACCTCATCTCGTTCGAAATCGCGCGCACGGGGTCCGGCCTTTTCGAGAGTTGATGTACTGCTTTTGCATTAGGTGTGAGCTGCATCCTGAGCTTGGCCAGGCTAACCCAACCCGGGCAACCAGACCACGTGTGTTCAAAGGCGGATAGCATCTCCACTATTCTATGGCGATACCATTCGAAATATTCGCCAATTTGGAGCTTTTCCTGCCAGGTGGCAGGATTCTCTTCTTCTGAAGCCGTTGAAGTCGCTTCAGCCTCCATGGTGGCGATTGCATCGCGGTCCACAAGGACTTTCAAATGAGGAAAATGAGCCAGTTCTGCTGGGGCGGGGAGTGCAAATTCGAGAACAGTTCCTTTCTGGGGCCGTAGCGGCGACTTCTTAAGGTTGGCGAGCACGAACCTAAAGGGATTGTTTGGTACTATTTCCAGAACACCGTTGGCCATCTTGGAGTGCGGCTTCGTCGTCAGGTGTGGACTCCCCTGTAGGAATGAAAGGCCAGATGCAGACGTCTGCCACCGAACTTCGGCCTGACTCCTCGCGGGTATTTCGATGCTCTTCAACGCCCAGAGCGTATTCGGCTGCGTCTCCTCTGGGAGATCACCCACATGACGCGTTTTGGCGTCCGGTCCTGGAAATGCGGACACGATACTTACAGGGGCGGTGGTGTGAAACGTCACCTTCCGCAGGCGTGGGTAGATTGTACATACATACCGATCCAGAAGGGAAGCGCCCAATATGCATTGTGTGGCCAGGTTGGTTGCAACGAAGAACAACTTCTTCCCATGTAAGGAGCCGAGCTTGATACACACGGGTATCACTCCGAAGATTTTTAGTGCTCGACGCGACGCATCGCGCATCGTAGAAAGCTTGCCAGTCCTCAAGGAGCCGAGAGAAGACCGCATACGCACGTCGGCGTGCACCAGATTGGGGCCAGCTCCGGTATCGAGGATAGCACGCACCGTGATGGAGGCGAGCGGGGAACATTCTATAGAGGCGAGCACTTTGTAATTCTCACGGTAGAGCGTGCAAAAAGAATCCTCAAAGTTGTCAAATGTCTCCAACGGAATTCGAAGGCCCGCCAATTCTGCGTCGACGGAGCAGATTTCTTCTCCCTCTTTCCTTAAGGCGACCTGCGTGGAGCTGAGGCTCGATGGTAAGGAGCCACGTGCAGCCTCCACGCGTGGCATTGAGGGTTTTCCTGGTTTGAGGAAAGCTGCGTTCCAGTAGGTTACTGCTGCTGCAGGTGCACACTGGGATGCGACGTGTTCTGCTGCCGTGCAACCGGTTTGGATATTGGCCCCTGCGCTGACTTCGCAAGTGAAAGTGGGTCAGGCTGCACTCCCAGTGGAGCGCGGTGACCGTAGGTTCTTTGAGGGGAGCGAATGCTGCGATATGCGGTTTGATAACTTCCGCTCTCCGTTGGTGTGTACTTCAGGTCTTGGAAGTTCTTCTCTCTTTCCTGCACGACGGTTACCTTCATTGCCGGGGTGAGAGTCGAACAGTGTACTGGCCCTCGAGACAAGCAAATCCTGCAAGGCAGTGGGTAGCCTCGAGAGTTCGCTAATCGGACACTTCTGTGAGATCCTGCCGAGGCGTACGAAGTGGTAGACGAGGGTGTCCTCTTCCTAGACGGTGCTCCCTGAGATGAGACATAGGAGAAGGCAAGGGCCTCTTGCACCCCCACGAGCTTGAGCTTGTCGATCTCCTCCAAGGTGCTGGAGTTCAACGTCAGGGCAGATGCCTGATGATTTCTTGAGGACGACGGTTTGGCAAAAAGTGGAGCATGGCTGCGACGAGTGGCACGGTGGGTGTCCCCATAGAATTCCTCGAAACGCGCAAGCTCCGTATAGGTGGGCTCGGGGTGCGTTGTCAGGTGATTACGTACCCTGGCGCGGATCAAGGGTAGGAGTCCCTCTGCAAACAACGACTTCCACTGACGTTCGAAGTACACGTTCCCACACCATAGGGCCTTCGTCCACAGCTTCTGTGAGAACTCCGTTTCGTTCATTCACGTGTTCTGCATATAGGAGGTGACTTCAGCGTCAACATCGGCCATCACCTCGTCCGTTGCGTACCTTTTAAGGAGGCAATTGATTAGCTCCAGGTACGTCGTAAAGATCTTTGTTCCAGGATCATTCAAAATGGTTCTGTCCACCGTGAGGTGCGGCTGCACCAGCGTGTGCGATTGGCTTGTGAGGTACAACTGAAAGCCCCATACGGCGGCTCCTTCATGGACACCATTGGTATTACACATTGAACGGAAGCGTGTGCGAAATTCAACACCGAGATGGGGTTTTCGCCTGAGAAGGAGTGCTTCTTCATTTGAATATCCATGCGGCGCTGCATCTTCGGGAGTCATTTAGCGACCGACGCGTCGTAAAGACAGGAACGATCATTCAATCTATAGGTATCATAATCCACCACTTTGGCGAAAAGGTCGTTAAGCGGGACGACCTTCCTGACCCTTCTGCTTTTCTCCTTGGGAGGTATACTGTCCTCCAAGCTGGAGCTGTTTACGGATTCGGACTCTCAGCTTGCCTCCGAATCGATGTCTCGCTTGGATTTTTTTTATCTTCGTTTCTTTCGGCGTCTTTCCTCCCGGTGGTGTGAATTACTGACGATACCCCCCTCATCGCGATCCACCCGAGGAGTATCCGGTCCTCCTCTCCTTGAGTGAATTCCTTGGCGACCAGTATCCTGTCCTCCTCCGGGGGGCGTCAGGTCCCGACGGAGTATAGCAAGACTCCTAAGGTGGTCCCGTTCCCCTACGGCAGTTCCCTTCCCTCCTCTGGCGTGGGGGGTGGCAGTATCTTTTCCTTCTCTGCCCGCGGTCACCTTCGGTGTTGATAGATGGAAATTCTCCTGTACGGAAGAATAGCTTTGAAATGCTGCTGCGGGGAGCAGCTGCACGTTTTGAGAACGAACCTCCGCACGGATGACATCGAAGATCACCTCAAGATAGAGCTCAGAATCCAGCAAAGCATCCAGAGCAAGGTGAGCGCTCTCCGTGGCGATTTTCTTCACAAGGACGTGGCGGCGCGCTCTGAAGTGTGTTTCAACACCTGCAGGTATTCTTTCGACCAGGTCTTGTGAGAGCCAATCCGTACGGCGCGGGGCCAGTGACTCTAGGAGGGGGTTAGCCTCCGGGTCTTCCCGTCCCTGCAGCTCCTGATGTGGCGGCTACGATGCAGTGTGCGGTTCTTCAACCTCTACATCGGCGTTCTCCAAAGGTGCTGCAGGGGATTTCGCTTGACTCAGGTCATGCATTCTCCTAAAGTGACTCCTGAACGCTCCAGAGAGGAGCCAGAATTCCGAAGGAGGCTGTTGGGGTCCTCCAGTCTGACGACCATCTCCTAGGGAGCGCTGCGCGTGCTGCGCCCACCAAATCTACGTCGCGAGACCAGTTGTGGTACTGTCGGCCCTTTTTTCGAGGTAGTAGATCACAACGTCCGTTAGGAGTTTTTCTTGACTCCAAAGGTCCATGTTACTAAAGGTGGTCTCCGATATTCGCCGTCGCGGGCCGGCGGAACTCTGAAAGGGTATCCGTAAAAACCAAGCGGAGAAGGAGGTTCACTGGGCGGAAAATGCTCCTTCAGGCGCTACTATGATGCGACCTGGGGATCGGCGGCTCAGAAACCTGAGGATGATCAATGAGAGTTTCTAACCGGAAAAATAGATGAAGACTCAAGGGTGCTTGGTTTTACATTCTCTAGAGGTAGAGCTCGACCGGCAGATTAAGTATCAAGCCGGGAGCCCACCTCGGCAGGTCTCACTGTCGTAGTAATTACCCGCACAAATTAACTAAAACAAACATGAATTCTACCGTCTCTTAAGGATACTGTAGTGCATGCGGGCAGAATTATGGACCACGTGGCTCAGTTAATAAAATAAGAGAACTCCTTAGGAATATCACAACATAAACAAACACCACCATATCTCTTTAGGAGCCACTCTACTACACACGCTATGGTTAAGCGCTTGCTGCAGCGCAAAAACATGCTGGCCAAACTTGTCGCAAAGGCTCGAGCAGCTCTTTGTATTTGTAAAAGGGGAGTGTGGTACCGTCACTGTACGTGCGGCACCGTCGGCGTAAGTTTTTTTTACGCCGCCGCGCAATAGTGGACAACCTGTCGAGAGAGAGGCCAGTGCTGCAGGCTTTAACCTATATCTCGCCTGCCGGCGCCCCAATGCACCTAGTCTCCACGTAGCATCGAACTCAGCCGATCGTCCACCGCGAGCCGACTCACCGCGCCTTTCGTAAACTTCATTAAACCACCGCCATTTCGCTTTCGTCTCGCCGAGCCCAAAGTCCGAACGCGCACCCGTCCAACCCCGGGTGACGACAACAGGGTATAGAAAAGAATACAGATAAATGTTACTGCGTCGCCTAATTTAAAAAGAGACATTGTAGAAGGACGGAAAAGATTGGCTTTTCTACGATCCTCACTTTTACACTGGCTCTGACGTGAAGCATATTGGAGGTCAGAGGGGCAAGGGAAAGTTGGAGGGATATTAAGAATGTTCGCCAGCTCTGGCTTGGATTTACTAGGAGGTTCCTCGACCACGACTTATATAGTGGCTCAGTCGCACCGACTAGGTTGCATTAGAAATTACACTAAAAAGGCGAGACACTCAATACTACCAATCATATTGTAACATGACATAAATGTACTAGCCACAATTCAATAATGCTTACAGCAGCAAGGCACAACAAGGCATGACAGTTCCGTACACTCACGAGACCATGACAATGCACAAATTCACTCAACCACCTTACACTCTCTGTATTCCGCCACCATTCGTGTCCATACAGCAATGTGTGTGTATGGTTACCATGACGAGGCATATTATACTAAACCATATCCGGTGTACATTAAGCTGAGTATGCAATGTGTACACCTGGAAACCATATGGTAGTGAACAACGTGCCGAATAGCACAGCTGCACACGTGTACCACACAAAGTCAACATTAAACACAGCCCCTGGTCCCCGGAACATTTAGTTGTCAGTGACAGCACAGGCACCTTATCCAACAAAGCACTCTTGAAATCAAAAGTGATCACTTTAAGCCATTTTGCGTGTGAAAGAAAATTTCAACTTTGTCAATGTACAAAACCGTCTTTTTAGGCATTCAGTAAAGATAGCGTATGAGGTAAAGTGAACGGATCAGCTTTTTCATGCTCTTCATATAGAGACATTAGTCGAAATGTGGCATTGAGCAATATACGTGTATTACCGCAAAAATTAATTACAAAATATAACGGGCTGCGGCCTTGATGTCGTAAGGCGAGAGAGGGTGATAATGAAAAAGCTTTCAGTTTGAGATGAGAAAAAGAGAATACAATGCACCAACTAACCCATAGGTAGCCCTTTAATCGAAAAAAATCACTTGTGAAAGGTTCATCTTTGAGATGGAAACTGTGGTAAACGCCATGAAAAATAACATCAATCTGTATACATCTGCAGTAGCCAAATCAAGAGCATCTATTTCAACAATTTCACACAGAGCTTTGCCTTAATTTGGTCACTATGCCAATGTCTATCCGACCGGTGTGCTGACCTCATATGAGGTCCAATTGAGCTCATATGAGGTCAGCGCACCATCACGCAAAATTATAAAAAAAAATTGGAATTTGACCCGTAAGCCAATATTTTGGAAATTACAAATTTGAAAACCTTTTATCCAGGATTGCCTGTGAACAATAAATAGTTGTAGACCACTCCATAGTCTATCACAGCAGCTCAGAGGTCATCGGACTTCATGCAAGCAACTAATCCTGAGTTCGAACCTCGCTGAGTTTCTAAAAACTCAAAAACTCCTTCGGGAACTCGATTAATTCTAAAAATATTTAAACTCTCAGAACATTTTCAATACCCACTTGAACAGCAGACAGAATAAGGTGACATCTGTCAAAGGGGCAATTTCGTAATAGAATTTAAGTAATCTAGCAAGTCAAAACAACGCCGATTGAATTAGTAGGGTGCTTAAGGTAAAAGAACTTTTGCTCAATAATTGCATTGAAATGATGAATTTTTCTTAAAACAATGAATTTTTTCAACGTTACTGACATTTCTTTTAGATACTTTGCTTCTCTATACCGTGACAATCCTCGATGTGTTTCATAAAACAATCTCTTTTCGTACCAGTGTGACGTAAAAACACTACTTTTTTTTTCCGTGAATAGCATCCAGAACATAAAAACTTCGATTTCGTGTTACCTCTGCAATAATTGCATCGTCCTTGATATATAAAGCTTTTGTAATCATTCAATTTTTTGTTTTCTTCTTCTGTTGGTTTGAATTAAATGCAAGCCAGTGCCAGCTAACATTGGCTGTTCATTATTGTTTTCATTTTCCGGTTCATTTCTTTACATTAAACCAGTTGTGTCCGAAGTATTGTCTACTAATTCATCAGCCAGCTCTTAAAAAAAGTGATGTGGACTTTAAACGCTCTTGCTTCCATTTCCTGCCTTATACAGTTTCCGTGCATCCACAATGCAAATTGCTAAAAGGGAGCAATTGACGCCAAATAACCACTCTTTCACTTCTATTTTCTTTTTCAGATTTAAATCATCCTGTCGGCATCTGTTATGGCGATCGAATATTGAACATGTTTTGTAATATTCTTCACAAATCTCAGGAATTGCAACCTCAAATTCCATTTTCTTAGAAACAGTTCTCACCCGACTCCATTTCTCCCTAACAATAGAAGTACCGGGAATAACTGTACCCAAGGTAGAGATAAACTACTTTTTATCTCGATCAATCCACATTACGGCCATTATGTCACTATTAGGCACGCTTTCTTTTGAAATCATAGATACAAAGTCGCCTCTGTTCCTTATAGTGATTTCAGATAAGTGTTTCATAGGTAACTTCCGAGAGGAATTTTTGTTTACTCCAGTAAATCTTTATCCTTTCCATGAGTGCTTTAGCGGTGTTGAAGGATGCAAAAAAAGAATCAGCGCATGCCAAACGATCTGATTCAAACCACGGTTGTACTAAAAGGAGTAGAATAGCCGTTCCATGAACATCATCGGTTTCAATATCCTTTTCTAGATTATTAGCACCCATATTGAGTCAATATTCAGCATTGTACCACTTCGTCAACATCAAACAGCTTTCATTCCAAGGCCATTTTCGGGCTTTCTATCCAATGTGGTATAATGCGGAAGCCCCACATCAATAAAATGACCTCCTAGTCCGTACAACCGTGACATTCCTTCGTCAACACATAAAGGATTGGATGGCGTGACAAAAGAACGGCGATGTTTATTGAGCGCCTTCACAAAATCGGCTATAAACGACCATCTCACGATTTCTTGCTCTTCAGTAACACCATTTCCACTAAAACATGTGCAACTTCTGAGCGACAAACATCTGTTGCTTGACATACTAAGCCCAATTTTAGGTTATGGAATGAACTTAGAAAAAGGCTCAATACTCCAAAGATTGCGTCTGTTCAAAAACTCAATACGTGTCATTAAAATAAGAACTCCAAAAACTTTGAGCACCTCCCCTCCTGATGTCCTCCAAGCGCCTTTGCTTTCTAGTCGGATATTTGTTCTGCTCACGATATATTTCAAGTGAGGCATGGGAAACATCCAGACAAAGAAATTCAATGCAGTCATTTCTGAAGGAACGTGACGCGGTGAGATAAAATCTCCTGCTGGAGCAATAGCTTTCCACTGATGCATTTGCATACAACCATTCAGAGGACTCAACGTCGTACAGGTTTCCCATTTAAGACCATGAGCAATAGATGATTTGCAGATTGTATTCAGAGTTTGATGATCTGGCTGCTTGTGCAAAACTTGCATATTCGGTGGTGTAACAATCGCTTCTTCTTCAGCAGTTTCCATTTTATTCGCGTCAATCGACTGATTTTGTTCTTCTGCAGCGTTCGAAGTCTCGTCAACACCGGTACCGAGTTTGACACTGGATAAAAGCAGAGTAACTTCTTTCTCACGATTGGGTACACTAAAGTTTACCGTCAAGAATGTCAGATTTCGATTGTTGATTCTGCGAACATCAACATTTTGAACTGTTCCTTTGACCGATGTGGACTTCCTCAAAGATCCATAATAGCGTTTTAATTCCGCGTTACTGGTAATCAGGCGAGCGCGACTGTCGACAGTTGTTCAAGGCGTTCTACGAGGATCTGTGGACGATGCCATAGTTTACGAATGTTGTTGACGGCTCTGATTGATGAAACAGGCAAAATTTACCATTTCTTGTTGTGGACACAACTCAGCGCTGCCGGCGTCGACAACATGATAAGTATATCAGAACAAAAAAAATGGGGAAAAGTTTTCATGTTTTAACCTAATTGCAAGGTAATTAAAATTGACCTCATATGAGATCGCTGGTCATGTAGACACTAGCACCCCAAGACATTTTCCAGATTTGCGTTGTCTCTGAATGACTTAAAAGTGACAAATACTTTTGAACGCAATTTTAAAATTGAGTCACTAAAAGCACATCCACTGGGGAGGCCGGAGCACGAGCAAACGAGCAAAACGTCTCAGACGTGGGACGCCATGGTTGGTTTTGTCTAAATTTATGTTTTGATTGGAAGCTTGGCGGGCGACCATATCCACCGGTAGGGCACCTTCCATGCTTGTTCGCCATGACCTCCCTTGTTCTCCAAGACGAGATAGAAGACGCTCTTGACGAGCTTATGGGCGACTAGCTCACAAGTTCAGACAGCAAAACTAAGAAATGACATCATGGAGTTTCCCAGCGCGATAAAACTCCGAACATTGACCGCCAAAGACATGAGGGCTTCCACAGGCTGTACAAAGACTATCTTGCGCCCAGCTCTGTCTATTGCAGTCGCCATTTTCGTCGTCGTTTCCGCATATCTAGAGTAATATTTGACAAGATATGCCAGACGCTACAAGAGAACTGTACTTACTTTCAATACCACAAAGATTGTACAGGAGTTTTCGGTTTTTGTGTTGAGCAGAAGGTGACTGCAGCGATGCGGTTACTCGCGTACGGCGGAGCGGCGGACAGTGTCGATGAGTATATTAGAATGAGTGAATCAACCACATCTCAATGCTTAAAAAACTTTTGTAGAAGTGTAGTTGAAGAGTTTGGGGATACGTACCTACGGTGCCTAATAAAAGAAGATTTACAAAAGATTCTACAGCGAACCAGAGGTCTAGGCTTCCTAGGGATGATTGGAAGCATTGACTGCTGCGAATGGCTGAGGAAAAACTGCCCCGTGGCTTGGAGTGGACAGTATCCGGGCAAGGAAAGGAAGGCTGCTGTGACCTTGGAGGCTATTGCAGACGACAATCTCTAAATTTGGCATGCTTTTCTCGGTACACCAGGAAGTGCAAATGATATTATTGTATTGGAAACATCCCCATTGATTAACCAAATCTGTGATGGTAGCTTTTCTCCAAAGGTCTCCTACACAGTCAACAGAAGACAACACTATGTTTCTTACTTTTATGCGATGGTGTTTATCCAGAGTATCCGTTGTTCGTGGACACTGTACAAAAACCTGTGACAAAGAAAGAAAAAAACATTTCACGGTGGCAGAAAGGACGCCGGAATGATGTTGAAAAAGCCTTCGGAGTTCTGCAAGCCAGATGGCATATATTAAAACGTCCATCGCGTTTTTGGAAAGTAAGTACCATGCACGGCGTCATATATTGCTGCATAATTCTTCACAATATGATGGTCAATGACGAACTTGCTGAAGAAGAAATGATGTGGGCAGATGCGCAAATGGAAGATCAAAACCGAGTAGTGCACTTTGGACAACCTGTTTGTGTAGTACAGTGGCTCCTACGGAATTATGGTGGTTTGGCTTTAAGAAATAATATTCCTAAGGAGGGTTCGTAATTTATTAGCTGGGCCACGTGGTGCGTAATATTGCCTGCGTGCGCTACAGTATCCTTAAGGTACGGTAGAATTTATTATTTATTTTAGATATTTTATGCAGGTAATTAGCACAGTAGTGCGACCTGCCGAGGCGGGCTCCCGGCTAGATATTT
>JAHNZQ020003147.1:2147301-2209825 GCA_019155205.2 Gracilaria vermiculophylla
AATTCCCCCGGCTCGCGACAGCGGATACCGGAGACCACCTTTAGGAATACGCGCCTTTGGAGTCACTAAAAACTCCTAACGGACGTTGTGCTCTACTACCTCGACAGGAGGGCTGACAGTACCACAGTTTGGGCGGAAGAGGAAATTGTTTACGAAATGAAGATGTCTATATTTGGCCTATGTCAGGGACAGCAGTTCCTCCGGGTCATATTGAAACAGCGAGAACTGCAACAAGAAGTCCAGGAACGTTTTTGGGCCCTCCACGGAGACTCATGAAAGGATCTAGCCGTTGGAGAATGCCCTCGAAAAGCTCAGCTTCGCGAAGAGCAGGAAGAATTTTCCGGAACAATTTCAGGAGAAATTGGGAAAAAATTCGCGTCGAGGACTTTTTTGCGTTGCCTCTTTGCATGCTCTTCTTCTTCAGCTTCCTCTTTCTTAAGTTTTTCGAGAACCTTCTTTCGTGAGATACGGAAAACTTCTTGCGCCTCCGGACTGAGATATCCTGAGGAAATGAACAGAGCTATATCCTTGTGACGCTGGATCTCATATGCTCGTTTCTTTTGTAGCATTAAAGCTTCCTTGGAAATCTTCAGCTTACCTTCATAATATTTTTGTTTAATATACTCTGTCTTGGCCACCTTCCTACCCATTGGACGTTCCGCTTTCACACCACCTCCGGAATTGTTCTCATTATTGCTTTTGTTTGATTCCCTCTGTTGCTGAACAGACTCTATACTAGACATGTGTAGCGTGTAGTACAGTGGCTCCTGAAGGAAAAATGGTGGTTTGGCCTTATGGTATAATATTCCTAGGGAGGGCCTGTATTTTTAGAGCTGGGTCACGTGGTACGTAATCCCGCCCGCGTGCGCTACAGTATCCTTCAGAGACGGTAGATTTATTATTTATTCTAGTTACTTTATGCAGGTAGTTAGTACAGTAGCGAGACCTGCCGAGGCAAGCTCCCGGCTTGATACTTAATCTGCCGGTTGAGCTCCAGGGGGAAGTAAAGACAAGCACCCTTGAGTCTTCATCTACTTTTCCGGTTGGGGTATCTTGTCGGTCAACTCAGGTTTCTAAGCCGCCGATCCCCAGGTCGCATCATAGCAGCGCCTGTAGGGGCATTTTCTACCCAGTGAACTTCCTTCTCCGCTTGGTGTTTGTGGATCTCCTTGAAGAATTCGTCCGGCTCGTGGCGGTGGATACCGGAGACCACTTTTAAAGAAACGCCCTTTTGGAGTCAACAAAAACTCCTAACGAAAGTTGTGCTTAATTACATCTAAAAAAGGGCTGACAGTACCACATAGCGCATTAGCAGTAAAATGTGACGCATTTTTCATCTGGGTTGCAAACTTTGGATGATTTTGGAGCACTCTTTATGCAGCTGAAAAGCGAAACAATTCTTCCACATCATCCTTGAAGGAGCTCATGTGTACACCATTGTAGAGTCCTGTAACCATTTGAAGATTTTTTTCGTCTTTATAGCCCGATGGATTGGTACAAAAAACACGACTATGGCAAGACGAAAAAAATGTGCACTTTGCTAATGATGAGTTTGACACGATTACAAACAGATTTGTACGGCCTTGGTGGACGGTTTGCGGGTTTGTACACTTCGTTGTAGACTTTGGCAATGCTTTCAAAGAAGCCGTTTTTTGCGATCTGTGCCAAGGATTGGGTCCTCGGATGTTTTGAAGTACGCTTTGGCCACAGCTGTGTCTTCTTGAGAGGTAAAGCTCGGACCTCTTGTACTTTGCTTCTTTCAATCCATCGCGAAAAGTCTTGTGAGCGTGTCCTGCCAGTGAACGAGGTCGTATGGTTGGCAAAGAAGCGCACTGCGAATGTCGTATCCGTTGCGGGTTGCGCGGGGTTTCGAAGTTTTGCCGCGAAGCTATCAAGCTTCTGCCCATTCAGACTGTCGCACCTGGATGCTCCTTTGTTGGATTGGTCCCAATTTGCGAAGCAAATCTCGCGGAATTGCTTCGCAAATTGGAACCTTTTCTATCAATTAGCTATTCTTTTCACCCTGGTGGAGATGGCCAGTGAGCCCAAAAAACTTATTTGATGTTTTATTGCTGGTGGTGGAGATGCTCTAAATGTGCTTTCTATGATCACGATAACTTTTTCTTCCGTGTCTGTTGGCAATAGAGCAGATTCTAACCCAATGTTTGACGTGTTTTCTGTACTCGTACAGAACAGCCGCCGGCTTGGAATGCAGCGGATCATATAGATTGGAAGGGATCATCGTTTCAGACCTTGGGCCCATAACTATTGTAACAAGCGCTTAACTAAGAGAGTGTTGGTGCAAAGTAGGAAAGTCGCAGAGCAAGAACGGGTCATAAGCTGTTCGAGAGGAAGATATCGCGTCTCGTGCATTTTTCAGAGCAGCGAAGGTGGCGCGAGGGGCACAAGATTCTAATGCAATTTATTCGGCCGGCGGCACTCGAGTCTGGATCAAAATACGGGTATCATCAACCAGAGTTCTACGATAAAACCACCTGATCTGTCAACGCCTGGCGCTCGCTGCGACACTCCCGTATCAGGGTGCGATACGCGGCCCGTGAAGCGAGTAAGAGAACTTGTAAACATGCGTTTTCCAGTTCCACATGCCACGTTCCAAAATTTTCTAACTTTGGCTAAAACTCACACGAGGCCCAATCGATCCTTTACGGACTGCAAGACACTCTTACTATACTTTTTCAGGGCACGGGAGTGATCTCATGTCAAGATAATAATCCAAGAACAGCTTGATGGAACAAGTCTCAGAGGCAGACAATTTGCGGAAACCCAAAGAACACCAGCTGGGCAAAAGTTGCTTGTACTCGGTCAATCTCAAATATAAACGCGAGACCTTTTTACAACTCCCGTTTCTCGTCATCCGGACCGAATTCTATCAGTTCCACCTTGAATTTCAATGTGGCCTTCTCAGGAATAACCGGCGGATAACCGCGGTCCCCGTATCCTTTGTGGGCAGGGATTACCAAGTTGCGAACTTCTCCCTTACAGATACCCTCTAGCCCTTCATCCCATCCCTTGATCACCATTCCTTGTCCCAAGACAAAAGCAAACGGTTCCCCCCGTTTGTAAGAGCTGTCGAACTCGCTCCCATCTTCAAGGGTTCCCTCGTAATGCATGAGCAGACGATCTCCTTTCTTTGCTTTTCGGCCGCAGTCGCCTGTTTTAATAGTTTCGATTTGAAGCTCTGCTGCGCGGGCAATTTCCATGAGAAAGAACACAGTAATGACAACGAGTAGAAAACTCACCATCGTTGACAGACCCATCATTCCTTGCATCTTTGTTGACGAAGAAATCTTAATATTGAACTAATAATGGGATGGAGATGTGACTGGAAGGTACGGGAGACGATGAAGAATGTGCGCGAAACGATAAGAATCAGCCTTAAATCGGACAAGTATAGCTCCGAGAACCTCGTGTTTGTGGGTCACAGCCCAAACAGACAGAATTGTTGAACCTTAGAATTAATTAGCCTTCAATGCAATGGAGGGGGCATAAAGTAGTTGGTCCATTAAATATGAAGAATATTTCAATCCCTCGTGTAGACTTAACCTCCTGTTCACACTTTAAGACTGCCGATCATCAAACTTTGATGCCAATGGCCTGTCCAGGATTTTCATACTCATCTGGACCTCATGTGAAGCCTTCACACCGTCTAGACAATCTTTTCGCGGCCAGGTGTACGCGCCGACAATTCCGTGTCATTAGAAATTTTGTCCCGAAGTTTCAGGTCTTCAGAATGAGCTCTTTGCCCCCATCCAGAGTCGCTGTGGTTGAAATCGGAATGGGTACGGATCTTCACGGGCAGAATGCAACAAAAGCTGCCGTTCGTGCTTGTCGAAGTAAGTGGAGAAATGCATGAAAGTTATTCATGGAAGAATTTTGACAGAAATATACTGACGAATAGTATACCAACAACAGACGCAATAGAATTCAATTCACTGCCAGGACTAGGTCGCATTCTACCAGACAGTGACTACAACAATATGAAAATTCACGTGAAACTTGGAATTCCAGAGCCGTTCGAGAACGACGTCGATGTTGTTTCTGTCAAGAGTCAGTTTCCGTACGGAACAGTGAGTGTAGAAGTTGTGTCTGGAGGACTTCTATGTTCTAGCGGTGTTGTACTCAAGGAGCAAGGGGATGGGGAGGAAGATGATCGCGCAATTGTAGCGATTGCCGCGGTATCAGTAATTTGTTAATGCTTCTTTTTAGAAATGTTTAGCAGCTGCGAACGATTTTTAGTTCAACAGTCATGATTTGCAACAGTTCGAGGGCTTTTGACTAAGGATGATGATATTATGGAAGTTTGGAAAAACTAAAGGTTATCTCTTATGTTCATTTTCGTTATTTACTCTAATCATCACTTACGATTGGCCAAATGAACATTCAACGGCTATCTGGGTTTAGGCTGTTGTGTGTTGCCTGGTACATCTCCCGACGCCTTTTTCTTTCTCGCATTCCTGTCATCAATTCTGGACGGGATGGTTTGCCAGAATGTTAACCAAGGGTTAGAAGGGGGGAGAAAGTGTTTGAAGAAAAGCATAAAAAACATTAACAAAAAAAGGGTCCTCCCAGGCACGATCAATAATACAAATCCAGCAAAACTTAGGGCACCAACAGCGACCCAACTTTGCCAATCCTCGCAACCCCACAGAAACAGAGCTTGAACCTTTCCCAACTCCCTGTTTAAACCGTTGAGAACGTTTTGAGCTGCCATGAGTACATCGTGCATTTGTGCTACCATTTCCAAAACATTGGCTCTTCTCTGCCGCGCATCTTCCTGTTCTGCACGACCCATTCCGAGACCAAGCCAATTGAACTTTGTCTCTACGACCCATGCAGCCTGGACAAAAAACAGTGCTGCGGGAACAAAGTTGACCAGCCCCTTTGCCGCTATTGAAACACATACCAAGATGGCTAAGATTGTTGCTGGTGGATTACGCCATTGAAATAAGTAATTAAAGAACTGGACAACCCTCGCCAATGGAGAACATAGCTCTGCAAACCTTCCAATGGCATCTCCGAGACGCCCGGCATCAAAAGGTTCGGCGTCTTGTGCTTGATATAAGCATTCATTTGCCTCCATGTTCTCCCGGATAGCTGCAAGGGCCCTTCCAATCCAGGTCCTACCACTGTGTCGTTCATGAGCACGTACTGATTCTGTATACCAGTTAATCAGTTGGTGTTTGTGGTCGGGGTAGGAGAAAACCATCAGACTCTCTGAAACACGTTTGTTCGTAACTCTTCTTAAAGCACGATATCGTACAATATTCGCATGAGCGGCAACTGCAAGCAACGGGGGAGACGGCTCATGTCGGAAAGGAGACCGCATGTAGTTAAGCGGTCCAGCTTTTGAAAAATCTGATGTATCGCCACCGTTTGTTGGTCCTTGTTCTTTAATTTCACCACTTTTCGCAGTCGAATCATCCTGTGGTATAGATGGAACTGCCCGACCCGTGCCACCAAAACCAAGATGTATGTGGAGTTTGTGCGCTGCGACCATTTCCGAAATTATTCGAACCCAGTTGTCCCGTTTTCTAGTTTCACGAAACTCCAATAAACTGAACACGAGTGGCTTCTTGTTGGACATAAACTGACGCGTCAGTTTTCCCACATGTTGAGACAAAGTCACATCCTCATCATCAGCGCTTCTGTGCGGGTTGTCTGCCGTTCCTCTCTCCGGTTGTTCAACCAGAGTTAAAAGACCATCACGTGCAGCCCTGGTTTCTGTTTCAAGCTTAATTTCAATACTGTCTCGCATCATAAAAGGGATAGAACCTTTTCCCACTGCAGCCACGGTACCCAATCTGACAACGTAGTGATTTTTGCCGACTGCCGCCATGAAAATTATATATCTTTGGCTGAGATACAGTTTCCCCAAGGTGGGGAAAAGGTCGCTATGATCAAGGGCTCCCTGCGATTTAATAAGCAGTTCTCCAGGGTCAATGCCAAGTTCAGTCTTTACTCGCAACCAGTCATTGTCATGACAAGCGTATTTGTCTTGTACAGCTTCAAAAAAACGCTTCCATGTGTCAAATCTGAGAGCCAAATCGAGCGGGTACAAGTCTGCAGAAAGAGATGAGCCTGAAGAATCGCCTTCAGGGCGCTGCTCACTGCAATGTAGGTCTGAGGATACTCTTCGTTGTTCTTTAGAGGACCTTTCTCGTGTTTTCTGTGGCGGGGCGGGTGAGGGGCGCCTTCGTCGCATCCCACTCCGACCAACCATGTCTTTCCGAATATATCGTCTTTCTTTGCGGCGTTCTTTAGAACGTTCTCTGCGTACGGAGAAAGCTTTCTTATCAGGATCTTCTTCAGATTCCGCAGCTCGTCGCACTTGGTCCTTGATGAGTTCTTCAAAGACGTACCCTGCAACAGCAGCGTCCGCCACTGGTCCAATGAACGGAGTGTATTTTACAAACTCATCTCGCAGAACAAAACCGGAGCCACTTTTGTCCATCAGATTAAAGAGCCAAGACGTGGCATTTTGCATCGCCAGTGTATCCTTTGTTCTCAGAGTAGACATAATGACGAAATCCGCGAGATCTCTCGGTACAGGTTCAAAAGCGCTTGCAAAAGCGGCAGAAGACGAGTTGGGCGTAGCTGTCGAGGTGTGAAACTCAATTTGCAACTGTTGTAGGCTCTTTCCCAAGAGGTCTGCACAGGCTTTCACGACAGCGTCACGCCATGCAGATCCTGTGGAACTCCCACCGAACAGAAAAGAGTCACTTTCTGCATCAGCTGAATCGTTAGGAGCAAGTGATTCAGAATTGGGCTCATTGGTCTTGCTTTCCTCAGAGTTGTCGGTGTTTGTTTCGGACGAATTCTCGTTGTGCTCTCGGAACATGGACAGAGGATCTTGGAAAGAAGTGGTCAGCGATGTGGGTCCACGTAAACGCATAGCGGCATTCTTAAGCGAGTTTCCAGAGATGTTCTTAATGCGTCGGAAGATGGCAAGTTCGACATCACCCTCCTCACGCCCGCCATCATGCACGCCGGTGACGCCATCAACCACATTGGATGCAGAGGGAGACACCGGCGGAGGGGAAGAGGCGGTGCCGGACATGGGTAAGCGCTGCCATAGACAGCACGCGAGTTGACGGCGCGAGACGAGTCAACGCGCGTGATAAAGTCAAAGATGGCGGGGATTGAGAGAGTAAGGCTCCGTAACGTGCTTTCGATTGGGAAGCCAATATCCAATGGCAGCGAAATTTAAAGCTGAAGAAACAAATTGTGGGGGTCGGGTCAGCGGGGCAATGCGTGGTCGACTGTGATGCACCTGACGGTGTTGGCGTGACGTGTGCTGCCAAATGATCGTGGCCACGTGTCATGAGCATGGCAAGTCATGCACGACAGCTCTGCAGAAACGAGTGTAGGACGAGGCTGATTCGCATCTGTGCATGCACCCTGTGGATATGATGGAGCGTTGCTTTCCCTCCACTGCTACCGAACGCGCCGCTCCTCCGAGCGCCCACCCCTTTCGTGCTGCCCTCGACCGCGCGTCGCCTGTCGGCGCACCGCCTCTTCCTGCCATTTCGTATTTGCGTTATAGCACTTGACCATTTCTATTCATGAAATAACCCCGTACCCGCCGCCTTACTTCCATCTTATCGCCCGCTCATGTGCCGCGTCGCCTGTCAATCACAATGCTCAAGTTCCGTAACATTTCGCTCCTCCGTCGCCTCTACGTCTGGGGGCTTTCCGTCATCACGCGTATAGCGTATGAGCCAGAGCACCGCGCGCCACTTGAAGATGAGCACCCTGATGCGCAAAGAATTCGACGAATCAACTCCGAGCTTGAGTTCGGTCCGCATGCATGGCAAAATTCTTTTCTTGAGTCATCAGGATATGTCTCCTCTCCTCACAGACAGAACGCGTTCCAGCTTGACGACATCACCAGCTTTATCTCCGATGGCATTGAGGCTATCGTAGATGACACTCTCACCCGCTGCTTCACTGCAGACCCTCCGCACCCCTGGAATTTCCTCACGAGAAACATCCCGCCCGGCAGATGGCAAATGACCCCCCATCAATCCTTGCTCTGGTTAATTGGCGTTTGGGCGCGTTACTGTGTTTTCCTTCCTTTACGTATTGGTATCATCAGTCTCGGATCCTTATGCTTTCTTACCGGATGGGGTGTTACTTACATTCTACCATTTCAGGTTTTCAAGCGTTTTACGCGAAAGTTTCTGCTCCGATTCCTGGCATCCGTTGTCGTGGCGTCGTGGTCTGGTTATGTACGCTACCATGGAAAGCGACCTGAACGCCGCCCGAATCAGATATATGTCGCTAATCATACCTCTCTCATCGATCTATTCATTTTGCACAAAGATTATAATTTCAGCTGCATCGGTCAGCGTCATGGCGGTCTGGCAGGATTGCTACAGGATCTATTGATGGCTGCCCAGGATCATGTCTGGTTCGACCGAGAGGAGGGCAGCGATCGTCGGGTGGTGACGCAATTGCTTCGTGAGCACGTCACGAATGGGAGCAAGGAGCCAATGCTTGTGTTTCCGGAGGGCACATGCACCAATTCTGAATATTGTATCATGTTCAAGAAGGGTAGTTTTGCGCTCGGTGTTGAAGTGCACCCAATTGCAATGAGATATCGAAGACGCTTCGGCGATCCGTTTTGGAACTCACAGACTACAAGTTTCCCCCGCCATCTTCTCGATCTGATGACGAGCTGGGCTGTCGTTTGCGATGTGTACTACATGGAACCACAAACAATACAACCTGGTGAAACAGACGTACAATTCGCCAATCGTGTCAAGAAGCTTATCTGCGAAAGGGCTGGTCTGATAAGCGTTAACTGGGATGGATTTCTAAAGCGACATCAGATTTCGCCCAAGTTTCTTGATTCACGACAGCGCGCTCTCGCCAACGTGATTTCGCGGAGATTGAGAGGCGAACTACCCCGTTCAGTCAGTTCCTCTGTGCTCGCGGATATGGATGTAACATACCCGCAAATAACTGCAACGGCCAATGCAGCTGGCGGCGGAATAGATACTTTGGCTTTCGAACGCCCGTTCGCAGTAGATCAGTCAAATGGGAGAGTGTCACAAACGTGGGCGAGAAGACGTCGAATTGAGAGAGATGAAGGCAACGCGACATCGAAATTCGTGCGGAAGACCTTGAGAGAAGTCCTGAGATGGGTCATGGCCATTGGGCTTCTAGTAGCAGCAGCAGTGTTGACAGATAGACTAATGCCTACGTCTATGAAGGAAACCCTGAGATCCCACTTTTCGTAGTATCTATATCATGAGAGCGTTGGTTGCAACAAATGCAGATAGAGCCCACATCTTGTGAGTGCTCTTTCACAAGTCTCGCAGATCAGGGATGTAACCAATCATATGTAAATTTGTGCATTATGATTCCGCATTAATGATATGGACAGGGACAGCAGATATAGTTCTTGTCTGCGAACTGGTGGGTAAGAATGACAGCTCCATAAGTCACAATTGAAGCTAGTGAAGTCTTGAAACTGCAAAGGAAGGTTGAGGGACGAGCGGGATTCCGCCAACATTTAGTTGTGATCTTGTGCACTCAACCACTCGCGCCATCCGCCGCATTTCGTGATATCTTGCGTCACAATGCCCAATGGTTCACAAGCTGTGCTATCTGCCGCCCATCCTTCGCAGATGAAGCCTTTGACAGTTGTATCGTCATCCAAGAAAATAGTCCCGAATCCAAGGGGTGACGGAACAAATTTGAAAAGTCCCCCCAGATTCTCAGTTGGTATATCCCAGACTTCTAGAGAAATTGATTTGCAATGAGGTCCTCCAAGTGGATGATAGATCATACCGGGCTTTGTTGGAGAGTCCTTTGAAGAGAGGGCGTGCATCGTATAACGAGGTGCGGACTTTGCTGCGCGCACAAGTTTGGCTTGCAAATCAGTGAGCTGATAGTTTAGGCGACCACCAGAGAGGTGAAGACCGCACACAGCGAATAGCATCGTTAATGGCCAATGGACAGATGATATTATCCTTTCTAGATCCTCAACTCCTTGAGTTTCCCAGAAGGTTTCTACCATTACCTACTGTACACAACGCGGCGAGGGTGAGGCGGCCGCCGCGAAGGACATCAGCACAGTGTGCTCGTGTTACTTACACCGCTAAAAAGAGCTGATTTATCTGATCATGAGATCCAATCTTTAAATCTCGGCCGCACAGATGTAATCGTTGGAGGGATGCCATTTCAAGGGTTGGTTGCGATTTCCCGAGAGATCGCAACGAGATGACACTTCTCTGGCTCAACGGTCCCGTTTTTTTAGTCGCTTTGGTGTGTTGATCTCGCCAAGCTGCACTTCGAGGAGTGCTGTATGCCGAATACGCGCTGACGTCGAGTTCTCACCGTCGGGCTGTGGCGCGCTTGTCACCCAACCTCAGCACGACGGATCCAACGAGTTTCCTTGTCAAGTTCGACCAGGATTTGAGCATTGATTATTCACACTTCTTTATCATGGGGTCTCCTGTAAATTTGACTACAGCATTTCTGACCCCGGTTTGGTCAAGAAGTCTCCGTCACAACAATATTTCGTCTCATTCCACTCGGAATAAATCATTGCGAACCCACAAGGGAGTTCCAATCGCGTCTGCGGCGGTCTCCACGGAAGCTCCGCTTCTCGTCCGCGCAGGGAGGGGCGAGCCCGTTCCTCGTCCCCCGGTATGGATGATGCGCCAGGCCGGGCGATACATGAAGGTTTACCAAGAGCTGGCCAAGAAGCATCCTAGTTTCCGAGAGCGATCAGAGGTTCCGGAGCTTTCTATTGAGATATCCTTGCAGCCGTGGCGTGCGTTCAAACCGGATGGTGTCATTTTGTTTTCGGATATTCTAACTCCACTGCCAGGAATGGGTGTGCCGTTTGAAATCCCAGATCGGGGTCCTGTCATTGACCCACCGCTACGAACAAAGGAACAAATTGATGCTGTCCATGAGCTTGATTGCGAGAAGACCGCTCCGTTTGTCCGGGAAACTTTGCAGGCATTGAGAAAAGAAGTGGATGGTGAAGCTGCCGTCCTTGGCTTCGTAGGTGCACCGTATACTTTAGCAACTTACTGTATTGAGGGCGGCTCCTCCAAGAGTTATATGGCAATCAAGAAGATGGCATACACGGAACCTCAACTACTACACACTCTTCTGTCAAAGTTTGCAGATAATATCGCTGATTATTGCATTTACCAGATCGACTCTGGCGCTCAAGTCGTTCAAATGTTTGACTCTTGGGCAGGACAATTGACGCCGATGGACTATGATGTCTTCGCAGCTCCATACCAGAAGCGAGTGGTTGACAAAGTTAAACAGGCGCATCCAGACGTGCCGTTCATTTTGTACATTTCCCAAGGTGGGACTTTGTTAGAACGAATGGCAGGTACTGGGGTCGATATTGTTTCAGTTGATTGGACTGTTGACATTGCCGATGCGAGGAAGAGATTGGGAAGTGAAGTAATGGTGCAAGGCAATCTGGACCCTGCGATTTTGCTTGGGTCAAAGGAGCTAATCAGGGAAAGAACGTTGGACGTCATTCACAAGGCTGGGCGGACTGGACACATTTGTAACCTTGGTCACGGCGTGTATCCGACAACACCCGAAGAGAACGTGGAGTGTTTCTTCAAAACTGTTCAGGAGTTTTCATGGGATTAAGCGACACTATAGAGTGTTCGGATGACGAACATACACGCTGCGATTTACATTAAACTCTGACTCGATTCCCATGGCAGAGCTTTCTTCCCCATATTCTTCTATATTCCCATGCAGCATCGGCTTTCGCGCTAGAAAAAGCTTCCAGATTCATTACGTGACCACATTATTATCGTTAGTACGAAAAAGGTAATTTAATACTGGAGGATCAGAACAGTTATGGCTGCTCATGTTGTGGGGAGGCTTAGTACAAACCGTCGTGAAGCATAGCTTAGCGTCTCAGGAATCACTCGTTGATCTTGATGGTAAAATACGCCCATCCCAATCTACAAGGATGGGCGGATCATCTGGCATAACGAATTGTTCCTCATTTCCGCGGAATATTGGAAAGTCTGTTTTCGGTTTGACTTTTGAGTAATGCAGCCCTGCTTCTCTCCAGTTCGCTGCCAGAGTGGTCCCATCAGGAAGATTTGCCGTGATTGTGAAATACCCCTTTTCTTCAACAAATTTGATCCACCACTGGCTCCACATTGTCGGCGCAAAACCGTTTACCTCTTGGCTCTTATACCAGTCTGTAGTCATAAGACCTTTCACATATGGTTTCTCATTGCGAGATCGCTTTTCTTCGAACCAGTTCCTAAACTCAACCCATTGATCACGCTGTGGGGCAAATCCCCAGGTTCCAAGCAACTTGTACTTAAACACAGTGTATTCAGCGGGGATCTTCAACGGTCCGCTTGCCACACCTTTAATTTGTTTTGGCCGAAGCGTGGGCCTCTGTAGAGTGAATGCGCCTACATCAGTATCTTGTGCGTACGCAGCTCTGGCTACACGGAGCCATTGATAAAAGGCTGGTGATACTTCGAGGTCATCCTCAAAGATTACCGCAAATTCCGTAGTTTCTTCGGTTATATTCCAAGTGTAAATCCATTGCTGATACAAACCAGCATTGACGGCACGTTTGTGAATAATCTTCGTGCCATACTTCCAATCAACATCTCGACTGATCTGTAACACACCTTCATGTATGTTGCCCTCTTTTGGCCGGTCAATCCAGATATCCAAATCTACATGGTCTTCTCCGTAGTTTGCCATTTCTAGAGATTTCAACAGCCGTTCAAGTGATTTACTCCGATCCATTGTGATGACAATCATTCGAGCAACAGGCTCCTCAGCAGCATCGAAGTTCGGTGAATTTGTCACTTCGTCCTCTGTTTTAGGCGTTACGAGACTGATGTCCTTCGCCTTCCTCTCTGTTGGAACGGAATTTGCGACAAACGGCTCGCTTTCGGAAACGAGAACAGCTGGATAATCATGCACACTAACAGATCGGGGTGGCGAACTCAAGGACGGGGAACGAGTTTCGGCTTGAGTTGGGAGTGAACCAATCCCAGACAGAGCATTCAAAGCCATTGCTGCTAGAGACGCTAACAAGAGAAAAATTATGACTCGCGAAATCATAAGAGAGCTGGTCGACACCACCGCGGGTCCTCTCTCCTTGGAATTTTTGATAGTTAGAGCGTTAATAACCGAATCGGATAGACGAGCCATCCGAAGGCGTAACAACGAAGGATGATGTCCTTTCTGACTAGGCATTGTGATGGAAGTGTTCAAGCAGCAATTATTCTTTCTCACAACGTAGGCTTCAATGTTCCAGTTGTTAGCACTGCTTTACTTACAAACACTTGATCGCTTTTTCAAATGAAAGCGTTCTTTCGACAAAACCCAACGTAGAGTTGTATGAAATCCAGAAGCCGATTGATTACTCAGCGGGCTTTTTCTCCATTCCTACTCCGGATTGCGGTCCTGAGAACATCAGATCGATTTTACCTTGGTTTAGGTGCCGGAAGAGACAGCAAACTCGACAGTGATCGCAGTAGTGGAATGAAGTACTGCTTTTCTTACTTTAATTCCAAAAGATCTGGTTGGCCACATGTGAAGTTCACTGGCAACAGCACAGCAAACCTGTCCCTATTACATCTTACAGTGGGCTTCTGCACCCCCAACCCGTGCCCCTCACCAGCCCAAGTTTCCAAACCGGGACGCAACTTTGACCAACTTACTCCTGCGGTGTGGAGAAAAAACCGCTGTTGCCGGAAAATATTGAGGTGGACGATTGCGGTGTTTTTCTCCGCCATACGGCACGATAACTACGTCAGATATCTCTTGCCGTGCAAAGAGAAACTGTTTCCCTGTAGCCCACACCAGTATACCAATCATAAGAGCGCATATTTCGGATCGTAATCACATGGACGCTTCTGTTTCATGTTTGAGTTTGAGAAAACATATCCAAAACCATTTTAGAAGAAAAATAATGATCGTCTGCGACTCATCCATTCCATGAACAGTAATGCGAATGTTAGCAACAACGCCAACATGGCCAACCCATACTTCAAGACTGGTCGCTGCCGCTTCATTTTTCTCAGCTCCCGATTGCCACGTTCTAAATGAACCGTGGCATCTACGGCAAGATTATATAAAGCTTCAATTTCTCTAGCTTGTTCCAATACTTTGGTTGCAAAAACATGATTCAAGTTTGCAATTTCGAAGATTGTTCGCTCTGCCTCCTTAACTCTCTCCCTGGTTTCGACTAGCTCGCTCACGAGAGATGCATTCTCCTGAGCAAACTGTTGCTCCAGGGAGGTTATCTGATCACTGTCTTCCTCTTCCGCCACTTTTCTTCGTTCGCGGGCCATCTCTTGAGCTATGGCTGGATCGTATTGTATTTTAACTCGTTCTTTTGCGGCAATGGCCTCTCGTATGCGAGCCCCTCGAAGTCCCTCAGAAAGCCGACACACAGATTGCAAATTCTCGTTGAGAATGACTACAACACCCAACCTATGTGTGGGAAATGATGCACCCGGGCTTTTCTGCAGCTCCATAACGGCAGTTTCTTTTAGTTTTTCGATTTGGTTCACCGCCGCGCGCAAGAACTGCGCTATTGCAGAGTCAACCCGATCTCGTTCCCCGTCCACCATACCGCGTGCAGAGAAGTCCAGATATCGAGCTTTGCACTTTTCAATGAAGGATTTCATATCAATAATTTGAGAGGTAAGTCGAATCGCAAGCTTGGTGAATGCGTGTGGTTCCACCTCGCTGCTCTGCTTTATGGGAACTGCTCCATCCTTCAGTCGATGATGGGCGGCTAGAGCAGACAGCAGCTCACCTGTTCGATCGACGGGGAGCATCATTCTGTTTATGATAACAAACGCGTATCACCAGAAGGATTTGGTTGATTGCAAAAGCCGTGAGTTGTAAGACTGAGGGTGAAATCCTCGAAGAGAGTGGGTCAGTTTAGCAACCCTGCACTGTCAGTAAATGATAGCTATTTTGATGAAGGATATGCATGTCCTTTGTGGGAAACAGGCTACGAATCCATTGAGCCAGATGAGTAAATGATTATGAAGAGTAATACATGGGCCTGAAACGAGGCAGCCAGTTACGTTTTCGACGCCACAGATAGCTGTTCCTTTGTCTCCTGTCTGGGTCCCCTGACACACCTTCGTGGTACAAAATTTGTAGCAAAAAAATTTTTTCTCTACGATAAATTAATTTCAAGTCAAATACAATAAGGTACCTTTTTCTCGCCTAAACTGTACCGAAGATGTGGTAGATAGTCCTGCCCCTGCCCCAGGAGACCTGAAGATTGGCGTTATGAAAGCTTCGTTGAGACAGTATTTCGTAGAATGGACGTCGGCAGGTTTTCGCGCCCAATTCTCATACCACTCGCCCTTCTTGATCTTTCATTCATTCGATGCCCACGGGACTTTGTATTTTCACACAAGAGTAACCCAGAATGACATAGAAATGTCCCTGCAGTTTCCTTTGACGTATCTTCATTTACATTTTTGCAACGATTTCTAATTGGTGTAGAGAGCATTTTCGTGATTTGGTCTGTGGAGTCTTTCCCTTCTCCCCTTGTCCCTCACTAAAAATATAGACCTCTCAGACATCTACAAAGACTTCACGAAATGTCTGCACAGTGCTCTACCCAAAAAACTAAGAAAACAAGAATACGACACTAATCCGGGCCACTGGACAACTGTGAAGCATGTTTTTGTTTACATACGACCGATTTATTCTTCGCGATTCTCGCCTCATTCCATATGACTATTCCGGTTGACAGCTGAGAAATGTGTTCGATCTCGCCAACTTGAAACACTTTTTAATACTTTATCCATCCCTCGAATCATGGACGAACAGCCGATTTGCTTCACTCCAAAGGAAGAGTTTGCTACTTGATAATGAGTCGAGGATATTTTTAGAAGTCCAATACATAATTCGAAAGACATGGTTACTGAAAGACTAGAAACAGCACCACCCTGGTCGTATCGAATTCAGATTGTCGTTGTAGTTCGTGCATGCAGAAGGTCGACTCCAACACATACAAGAACATCAGTGGTACTGAGAACATGAATGACGCCTTTCCGATACTAATCGAACGAACGGTTTCCCTAATTCGCGAAGGTCTTAACCTGCTGAATCCGTTCGGAACTGTTGGATTTGAGCGTAAGTGGATGAAACAGGCTTGACTATGATGAACACATGTCTTGGAATCAGTCATCCTCGCAAACGAGCTAGGAGAAGTCTTAATTGCAATGCCAGTGGATAGGTCGTCCTCAAGCCTTGCTCTAAGCGCTTGTCAAGTGGGTTATCGCCAGCTTTCTGCAACCTTCTCAAGTAGATATCCGCCATGATCAAAGGCCAAAATGCCTGCTTCACGGGCTGACGTAACAAATTACTTCTGAGCTGTGCTACCTTAAGACAACGCCTTGCCCTTGTGGCTACTGCCCTGAAAACAGGGACTGCATCTTGACCACCAGAAATAAGCTGCGACTGTGCTACGCCATATCGTTGCACAAGATCCCTTGGCATGTATGAAAGTCGAGAGGCTGCATGTGCTGGAGTCCCACGCAAGATAATGGATAGACCCACGGCAGCCCCCGCCGTTTTTGCAGTGTTTTCGACACGTGCTCCACCAAGCAGAAGGGCATGGAGATGGATGAGAGAACCCTGAGTCCGCTCTCCGAAGCTTTGTAACTCACCTAACGAGCGGAAGTTCGGATACGACAAGTCAGTCTCTCTAGCATCGATTAGAGTGTGGAGCATATCAAAATTCACATGTCGAAATGAAGATATCGATTCCGCCAGCACATCTAGAACTGGAGAAGCAGGATTTGGGTTGGGATTTGAGAGTATGTCTGCAAACTGGGAGCGAAAAAACTGCAATCGTAAACGGCCCAGATCTTCATTCGATACATTAGAACGAACTATGGTACAGTTTTGTTAGATACATGTTTGACAATAGATCTATTTGTCTCGAAGTAACGTACTATTGGCCAGTTCAATGTTAAAGGCCCTGATCGCGGCATGAGCTCTAGATACCGATCGCCGTTGAAGCAGATTAGCTAAATAGTTTTCGTTATCATTGTTGCGTAAGAGAGCAAGGGTGTACGCAAAATTTTCGGGAGTGGCAACGTAAGGTACCAGATGGGCATTGCGCATTGTGGGTGGTGCGGAGAACTCGCTACGGGAGTACCACGTCTCAGGGATGGTAAGTTTTCGGGATTGGGCGTTATATATCTCGGATAAGTTGAAAGGAATCGAAAACGCTCGTGCAGCGTGATGCACATCGCCCACAGCACAGGAATTGCGAGCGGTGGTCATCTGAAACAGTGCAAAATCCTCGGTTCTCATTTCAGTGGTTTTTAGGACGCATATAAAGGGTACGCTATACAATTTTAATACATCTTGATTCGTCAATTGCTTCAATTCTCGATCAGGTATTCATAGCTTGCTTGGAGCGGCTGATCTTTGCCATGGTTTGCGCATTGGAGAAATACATGATATACTGGTATCGGTTTCGGACATGGATAAAATTGAACGAGAATTTGAACTCGTTTCACTCGCATCAACCGGCTCTGGAATGACACTGTTCATGTAGCACTTTAGTCGACAACTAAACAGGCAAATCGATGGAATTCAGTGTTGAAGAGACTGTGCGCAACCAATCTTGCATCCTTAAAGATCCTCAAACAAATCCTTGAAATTTTGAATTCATTCCTTTCCGTTGTTTTCTCGGGTTGGACTATCCTTGCTGACGGTGGAAGAAGTACATCTGCAAGAAGACAACTGAACGGAATGGGTGAAAGCTATAATCACTCCTCCATGGATCATGCCGGGCTCATCAAAGAGAGAACGATATCGTAGATCGATATCAACATATCATTAGACCTGATGTAATGTTCGACCTCGGCAACTAAAACATACTAGTTCCGAAAAGACCATTTCCCCAAAGCAGTCGATCTGCCTTATAAGGTACATAACTGCCCGATGGTAATGAAAGTTTATGAATGTCTATCAAGTTCCGACATAACTACGATTAGTGGTTAAAACGAAATGCTGAACAAGTAGAATAAGTGCTTTAGTATTTACACGCTGTTGGAAGGTGAGAGAGGGGGATCTCTGCGCTCCGGGAAAACCAGTGACATCACAATACCAACGGCTAGAGTGACGGTTACGACGGATAATGAAACGGCCACCCCTAAGTCGTAGCCGAGACATCCAGCAATCATCTTGAAGCCGATGAAAGCGAGTACGGCTGAAAGAGACTGTTTCAGAAACCGTAGGGTCCCAATAGTGTTAGACAAAACAAAAAACAAGGAACGTAAGCCCATAATGGCAAGAATGTTGCTTGTATACACCACGAAAGTATCATTTGATATGCCCAAGACGGCGGGTACGGAATCCAACGCAAAAACGACATCAGAGAGTTCTATTGCAATCAAGACGACCATAAGCGGTGTGGCCATCAAACGGGTGCCATCATGCACCAAAAACTTGTCGCCTGCATAAAACTCAGCAACAGGAAGTATGTTGCGACTATAAGCAATGATTCGATTGTCATCCAAATCAGAATCATCATCGTCTTCTAAAAGAAGTTTCACCGCAGAGTACATCAAAAGTGCGGCAAAAGCCATGGCCAGCCATTGAAACTTGTCAATGAGTACCTTGCCCGCGACAATCATAATTCCGCGCAATATCATTGCCCCTAGGATACCATAGCGCAAGACAGTCTGTTGAGCTTCTCTGGGCACTTTGAAGTAGCGAAAGATGAGCAAAAACACGAACAAGTTGTCCACGGACAAAGAGTACTCCACAATGTACGCGGTGGTGAACTCGAACGCTCGTTGCCAGCCTTGTACAAATGCGACGGTGGCAGCAACAGTAGCCGCAAGGAGTACCCATAAAATAGTCTGCAGCACGTGCGGCGTAGGTAAAGGGAGCAGCGAAAGCGCTGAAACAGACTTAGTCTTGCTCTTCACTTGCAGGGGATCAGAGCGAGAGGTTGTCAGTGCAGCGCGCGACACGGTCTGAGCGCCATTGTCCAGGGAGGGAAGACGAGATAACATGCGGCCATGTGAGATAGAACGCGGGATGACGGGAACACTGGCGGCCGTGGGTTGGCCGACGGGGACGGTTACATCCGGCGCTCGCGTTCGCGCCGCCATCGGCACCGCCCTCAGCCGAACAGCACGTCTGCATGGCGACAAAGGTCCGCGACTGTCACGCACTTTTGTGTCGAGCTTTTCTGTTTCCCGCTGACTGCCGAGCGGTACTGTACGAGGGGCACAACCGTGTCCAGCGCTTCCACGAGGCCACCATCGTTGCCTCCCTCTCCGCAGATCTCAATGGTGACCTCGCCCACGTAACTAACTACGCCCCCCCCTCCCACCCCACCAATGCTGCTCTCACAGCCAGGCCTATCGCCTTTCCCGTTCCTTTCCATTCAACATTCTCGATATGCCGACGAGAAGTCTTCTGCCCTTTTCCGCGTTTGTCCTTTCTGTTCCATTCCCCCCACGCCGCCGTCGCCGCCCAGCGAAAAGCACACACCGCACCCCAGTCTGTACCCTCTCTGCGCAAGATCCTCAGACCAATGCCTCGTTTTCCACGCCCGCACAACGCGCCGCAGCTGCAGCCGCGTTTGACGAATCCCAAAGTGCGTCCACACTTCCTAATCGTGCAGAGCAAGACTCGTCGCGTGTCTTTCCTCTCGCCGCTATCGTTGGCCAGGACTTCGTAAAATTGGCTCTTCTCTTAGCCGCCGTCAATTCGCGTATCTCTGGGATCGGTATCAGTGGAAGGCGCGGAACAGCTAAATCGGTCATGGCACGCGCCATCCACGCTTTGCTGCCTCCCATTGAGGTAGTTACCGGTAGCTATTTCAACGAGGAACCAACACCTCTACCAGACACACTGGAAACAGGTGCTGATGCCTCAGATCTGAATCGAACTGTCATACCTGCTCCATTCGTTCAGGTTCCGCTAAACGCCACTGAAGACCGCTTGATTGGCTCAGTTGATGTAGAGCAATCTGTCAAGAAGGGGGAGACCGTGTTTCAACCAGGGTTGTTAGCAAGCGCTCATCGCGGAGTGCTTTACATTGATGAGCTCAACCTGCTCGATGACGGCTTAGCGAATATCCTCCTCGAGGTCATATCAAGCGGGATCGTGCGCATCGAACGGGAAGGCCTGTCTGTGACTCATCCGTGTCGCCCACTCGTCATTGCGACGTACAACCCAGAGGAGGGCCTTATACGCCCTCACATGCTCGATCGCCTGGCAATCAACCTTTCTGTGGACGCTGTCCCGCTTTCAATGGATCAAAGAGTTACCGCAGTCGAATCCGCAACGTCTTTCAGCAATGACCCCATGAAGTTTGTCGAGCGCGTGTTTGATGAAACCGATCAAATGTCGACCAATATCTTGCTGGCCAGAGAGTACTTGGAGGACGTGACAATAAGCCATGAACAAATAAACTACCTTGTGACAGAGGCTGTACGAGCGGCGTGTCAAGGCCATCGAGCTGAATTGTTTGCGGTAGAGGTTGCGAAAGCGGCTGCCGCTTTGGATGGAAGAGATAAAGTTTCCGCTGATGACCTCAAGACGGCAGTGCGACTTACCATTCTCCCGCGCTCACTAGTTTTGAATGACAGTCAAATGGAGCAAGAAATGGATGCCCCACCACCTCCTCCGCCCCCCCCACCCCAAAACAAAGACGAGGAGATTGATGACGACCTTCAAGAGGACCAAGACGAAACTCAAGATCAACAACAAGAAGAACAGGTAGAAGAAGCCCCTGAGCTTCCAGAAGAGTTCATGTTTGATCCAGAAGGAGTGGTCATGGATCCTGAACTTCTTGAATTCAGCAAGTCGCAAAAACAAGGGAAAGCGGGGGGAAGAGGTCTTGTGTTTTCCCAAGACCGTGGGCGATACATCAAGGCTATGCTACCGCGTGGAGGAACTCAACGTCTTGCTATTGATGCGACATTACGGGCTTCTGCTCCTTTCCAAAAATCGAGACGCGCCAGAGCAAGAACTGGAAGTATGCGCAAGGTGTTTGTTGAAGAGCCTGATATGCGCATAAAGCGACTTGCAAGAAAAGCTGGTGCTCTCGTTATCTTTTTGGTGGATGCTAGTGGGTCGATGGCTTTGAATAGAATGAATGCTGCAAAGGGTGCCGCCATTAGATTACTGACCGAGGCATATCAAACTAGGGACAAAGTGTCTCTAATTCCTTTTCAGGGGAATCGTGCCGATGTTGTATTGCCTCCAACAAAAAGTGTTACTATGGCAAAGAAACGGTTGGAAACAATGCCGTGTGGTGGGGGCTCGCCATTAGCTCATGGAATAATGCAAGCAGTTCGAGTGGGAGTCAACGCCCAGAAGAGCGGAGACATCGGAAAAGTTATCATTGTTTGCATTTCTGACGGTCGAGCCAATGTTCCATTGGCGATCAGCGAAGGGGAAGAAATGGAAGAAAAAATGAGCAAAGCTGATCTCAAGCAGGAAACATTGAACATTGCGAAGCAAATTGCCGCTATTCCAGGAATCGAACTTTTGTGTATTGATACAGAGAACAAGTTTGTGAGCACAGGGGTCGCGAAAGAAATCGCCAAAAATGCGGGTGGCTCTTATCATTCTTTGCCTAAAGCCACCGATGCGGCGGTGGCAGGTGTGGCCAGTTCGGCTATTGAAGCAATGAAGGGGTAGGAACCCTTTCCTGAGTTCTCCTCTTCATATAACAGAACTGGCTGCACTCCCTAACATAACTACGGCTCCTTCGGCAACAACAGTGGCACCTTTCATCGAGATGTTTTCATGGCTTGAGTTTTAGATTTGTACCCGGAAGTAGTGTTTGGGATACCAGACTTCGTAGGCCCATCTTTTCCGGCATTGCCCATGTATTTCATTAGCAGTGATACCTTTGCAATTGTGCTGAACTTCGGTCTGCTTCACAGCATTCAGTCAGCAAGAAGTTACTGTTTTTATGACAATCTTCTATGCAGGGTACTTCCTAACTGTCGGTAGAATGCAATATTTCCTGCAGGTACGATTGGATGTAACGGCTATCATGGGCGTTAAAGGTATCATCGCAAGTTGTCCAGCCGGGCCCCAGTAATCAAGATGTATTGGTGGGTCACATTTTTGAAATCTCTGGTCTTCCAATTCCTCTCGTAGAGCAAAGAACGAAGTGGAGAGTTTCAGATTCTTTCTGACACCTAGATTCAAACTTCTCCGGGATTTCAGAAAACTCGGCGCTCATGAAAATCATTTGGAGTGTTAAAAACTTGAACGTTCATTTTTTGACGATATGCTTTGGGCCATGCTTCTGTAACTAGCTTTGATATGTATTTCTCTGTGGTGTAGAAGATCAGAGTGGTTCTGGCCCTTTGCGGTGTCCACATAAGGTAAGTAGGACTGTAGTTCTGTGAGCGGGACACGTCGATACACAGTACCGAGAACGGTGATTTCACCTATTTTATCATACTCCCGGGAAATTGAAGCCCCGTGTCCTGTGCATCTTCGGTACTCTTCGCATATTAAAACAAAGCCCTGTTTTTTGTGTGAAGTAAATTAGTGAAACGTACCTATCGTTCAAACTGTTCGCGTCCCTTCAAAAACAGGAAAAGGTCGTAGAACCATTGGAGAATTTCATTCCAAGAGGCTCCAATCTTTCTTCCTGCAGTCGATCAGGATTTGAGTATGCTCAATATGACGAGCCAAGATTCTCCTGCCATCAATCCATTGAACGATAATTTAATCCAAACACATCAACTTTCGGAAGATGTTGCGAGACCCCTCCCAAAAAGGGTCGTTTCGTTCTCTCCAATAATTTCGACACCCATCGACGATTTTCACGAAGAGGAAACTAAGGAGATTGTTCAGAAGCGGGAAAAGGAGAGCGTTGAGGTTGATCCGTCACCTGCAGCACAAAAGGAGCAAGTACCCACTACTCCCGTTACACCATCAACACCCGATTCCTCTCAGAGAATTAGGAAGAAGCTTCCTCGAGCACCGACACCGCATCCTAAGGACTTCCCAAGGCTTCTATTAGAGGGAGAAAAACGTCAATCTCGATAACTATGCCCATCATTTATGGTACTTGCTGTTCTTGCGAATTTCCGTCGCTCGGTACAGCTGCTCGTAGACGAAGAGGCGGACCTACATTTGGCGTCACATTTAGTGGGATCGTTAGGTTTGTGTAAAGTATTGGTCGGTTGTTTGCTTTGGCTTCTTGTTTCCTTACCATCTTGTGAGTGAAAGTCAGGGAACTCAAACTGACTTTTCTAATCCGGGGGTGCGCTATTGCCAAAAGTTCTGGAGGTAGCCCGTCTGCATCCCCTATGACAATGGAAAGCCGACTTCCTCCTTGTTCCAAAGCTGCAAACACAATTTCTGAAAAGTGTTTGCTGTTACGGGGCATATCACCATTTTCGTCCATAAGCATAACAGATTCACGAGGGCAAAGGTCATGTACTAGCTTTACAGCTGCTTCATGCTTTACTGCCTTTTCGTGAACAGTTATTACTCTAGACATTCTTTTGGCATACTCTGAAGCTAAGCAGTCATACATTGCATCCTTGCTGTTCTTCTTCCCAATTGTTATGATGTTAACTTTGAGCTTGGAGCGAATTGAAACACACGTTGTATGTCCATAGCACATAGGTTTTTGTCTTGCACAACTAATTCGGTTGCCTAGAAAGGATCCATGTATTCTTGGGAAATTGGCTAGAACGGGAGAACGTAAATGTAACATTTTGCTAGAGGATTTAGGTCAGCAGAAGGAAGCTGGGCCGCTCTTTACCGGCGGTCTAACTTTTACAATTAACTGATTTTCAGGCATATTGGAAAGACAGAGACCAACCGTGGGATGGGTCAAAAATCTGGTGTGCATCTTTCAATAAGTAGTCCCAAGGATTGCAGTCGCCGTGTAGAACATGCCCGCGCTGGTTGACTACGAAATTCAAAGCTACAGCTTGCCTCGCGGGACGCTCCATAGTGTTGAAAATGAGCGACGGTGACTTGGCAATTCGCAGTTCTGCTCCCCAGGAGCTGTGCTCGCATCTTACGTGTAGGTTCCCGAAATATTGACCTTGAATCATGGGCGTCCTCAACGATTGTCTAATAGACACTTGTCCACACGCCCGGAGCTCTAGCCCCATATGATGCCAGTGTTTAGGAAATATTCTGGATAAAATTTTGTTAACTTCAAAAAATATCTTAATGGTGTCAATAATGCAAAAATTACAGCGAGAAATACTCAAAAGTGTTCATTAATTACAAAAACGAGAATACTTTAAACACAAGTGTGAAGGCCTTCTGTAGTTGATTGAACAAGAATCATTGGTAATATATTGAAAGAAGCATCTTATTTGTTCTAGCTACATGAAACAGAAGAAGAGTTTGATGAACTGAATATCTTGGTTGATGCCGATCAAGAAGAAAGTGGATACCACCTAGTAAACAAGTGCTGAATTACTCTTGTCATTTTTTGCAGTTCAAGAGCTCCGGCAATATTGGCCTCATACTTTATGAGACCAATTTTGGCCTTATGTGAGGCCAAGTTTTCCGTTCCGGTGCAGCTTTCTACTGTGGAACTGGGTAGGCGCAAACCCGTGCTTCAGGACCTGAGTACCTGAGGTCTGGCTTTCATGCCTGTCAGACGGCATGGGCCTTACAAAACTGACTATAAATTCGCCGCTATCAAGCGGCGAGAACCTGAGGGCATTTGACATCACTGTTCTTTTTCGAAAATCTTGCCCACCTGCTGCCCTCGAACATTTCCCCGATAGCTGCTGGGCGATTAGGATGGAAAGCGGAGGACCCGTGCCGCCGGAGTGGGTGGGTTCCATCTCGGAGGTTTTGATCGGATCAGCAGACATTGCAAAACGAGTCTCCCAACTCGGCAAAACACTATCCTCCAGGTATGAAGGATTGAATCCTCTCTTGATGGTGGTTCTTAAAGGTTCTTACATGTTTGCCTCAGATTTATCTCGTTCTATGAGCATACCTCATGAACTAGAATTTATTCGTGCAAGCAGCTACAGCGGTACAGAGAGCAGCGGGAACGTTTGCATAAACGGCATGAAAGACACAGCACTCAAAGGCAGACACGTGATTATAATTGAAGACATTGTCGACACTGGACTTACTCTATGTCGCCTGTACGCGCACTTTGAAGGAGCAGGTGCGGCTACGATAAGGACTTGTTCTTTCTTGAAAAAGGAGACGTTGCGACGGAAGGCAGACATTCCAGAAATTGATTTCGTGGCGTTCCACATCCCGGACAAGTTTGTAATTGGATATGGCCTGGATTACGAACAGCAATATCGCCATTTACCTTTTGTGGGCGTGTATAAACAGTAGAAACGCACTTGGATGCAGAGAACTTCCGTTCTGGTGTGCTATTCAACGGCTTGTAATCGTAACAATCTGGAGGACCCAGAAAAAAAAGAAACCACAAACAGAAAATAGCCAAATAGCAGTGGTCTAAAACGGACGTTGTGAGTTTGCGAAAGCTACAAACGCTGAAATACCGAGGCAGTTCTCAAAAGGAAGACTTTGAAAAACAACAAAACAACACATTTGCTCTTGTACAGTTAAAAAAAGGCCGGTGACAGAGCAGGACACAGCTCTTGACGAAAGAGTCCGTATTGAACAACACATTCACGGAAGTCAACATTAAAAGGCGCGATTTTTGTTCTTTGAAGACAACCAGAAATGGTATATCAAAGGCCCAAACGAAAACAGAGAAGATGTAAAGTTTCACTTGTTTTGTTGAGCACTGACAGGATTCTGGTGCATTCTTGCCTGACCAGTAGGGCCCGCCTGTTCCTTCGAAACATACTCAACAGAGGCTCGAGGCGCGAAAAAACCCAACTTTTTCAACTCTGGTTGTTCATCGTTCTCCATCTGTTGGATGATGTACAACAAATTCCCTACCGCCACCGGAGCATTGTTCGGTAACTCCTTGTTTGTCTCCCTCAACTTTGCCCATGAGGCGTCCAAATCTTCCTTCGTCAGAAACAGGGGAACAATATTTTCATTACCCTTTCTCAGGGTGAGTCCTTTTGCCACAAACACCGGGACCCCTTGGACAGAAGACGACAGTCTCATTTTTCTTTGCAGACCCTCCGCAGCCTTGACCTGCTTCGAATCTGGGTAAAATCGAAAGACCATGGTCATCTCTTCTCCACCAGAACCCCGAATACCAGAGGGTGTGGGTTTTGCTTTAACCATCTCATAAGCCTTATCCAAACCCATGATGTAGACGCGCGCATCCGACGCACCCGGATTTTTTTTCATGTCCTTCAACATATTCAAGGCGTCAAGATGAGAAAAGAATATGAGACCAATTTGGCTGCCGGAACCGTCCATCTTGGCAAGGTAGGGCTGACCTGATGCATTAGTGACAGCAAAGACTGGAACTTGAGACAGCTTTTCGGACACAGTTTTTTTGGAGAACTTGGCGGCGGCGAGAACAGGTTGAACGAGAGTTACGGTCGCAGGGGTGGGTGTTTCTGGAGATTGAACAGCTGATTGGAGGATGGGAGATACAATAGTTGCCAAGGCAGCAGCGGAGGTGGAAACTGCCAACGACCGCCATGGGAGGGAGTTGGGACTTGAATATTTCGGGGACGCAGAGTTTTGCGCAGAGGTGCTCATACGAGGAGATTTTGAAACGGGAGTTACACGACGGGGGCTGATGAGGGTAAAGCGAGAGCGAGACGGTCCCGGGAGATGAGCTGGGGGGGACGTGAACGCCATATGGGGCGGTAGATGGCGATTAGAGAAACGCGATGAAGGCGGGGAGGCGAGGAAATGACAACTGAACGTGAGAGATGGGGGATCAGGGCGGATCGGGCGGGGAAAAGATGCGGAGATTGCGAGTCTGACGAGGGTTGTGTGAGGAGCGCTGGGCGTTTGGATCTGCAACCGATCAGCGGCAGCGTCGGAGCGGGAGCGCAGGGCGCAGCTGTCGCCATGTCATTTCTCTCTGACACGTGGGCCGCCATGTTTAGATGGCCTCGGCTTCAGGCGTCTGCGTGCGTGTCTGCACGCGCGCGCGCTCCTGCCCGCGCACGTGCGCCACCTGCGGAGCGTCGACGCCACGCGCGCACACGGAAGACAGCAAACAGCTGAGAAGCGGCGTGGAGCGCCATGCCCGTCACGCGCGCGCGTGACACGTCGTCGCCTCCGCTCAAGCGCTCGCCTGGCCGCGCACGCGTCGCGCACACGTCGCGCCGATCTTAGCTCTCTCCACCACCCCAGCTCACCGTTTGGCCTGCAAGCAACGCTCGCCACTCCCATCCCCTCGGACCCTTTTTGGGCTCTTCAGTCCGTCTGGTTACTTGACACAAGTGCTGTACCACTCGCTCTCTTTTTTCCATTCTACCTTTTTTCTTTATATATATATATGTATGTATCTATGTTTTTCCTCATACGCAAGTCTACATCCCCTACACGTAGCTTCCATGTGAAATTATCCCAGCGTAATACACCATTCCATTAACAGCACTTCTTCTTACATACGCGGCAGCACTCAATGTATATCTTCACAACCGTTCCGCATTTATCCGCAGTGCAAATCTGAATACAAGTGCCCGACGACTTGTCACAAACGCACTTGTCCGACGCCGACTTTGCTTCGGTCTTGTTGCCGCCACTGCCGTTTGCGCTGGCGCTCTTCGACGCGCTGATTGAAACCGACTTGGATATGCTCACTGATTTTGACCCGCTCCCAGACGCAGATATGCTCACGCTCTTCGACACAGATATGCTTTTCGAAACGCCTTCCTCCGAAGCCGAAACCGACTTCGACACCGACACCGACTGCGAGCCACTCGCACTTGCGTGATCACCACTGCCCTCTGATGCGTGCGACCGCGATGCCGATGCTGATACTGATGCCGATGCTGACACTGATGCCGATGCCGATAGCGATGCCGGTGCCGATTTCGGCCGCGAAGCACTGCCCGACTTTGTTTTGGATATTGCTGCTAATGCGGCCTGAGATGCAGACTTGGATGCCGACGCTGACCTGGATGCCGATGCAGACTTGGATGCCGACGCTGCCCTGGATGCCGATGCAGATTTGTATGCCGATGCAGACTTATATGCCGATGCAGTCATGGATACCGATGCAGTCTTGGATGCCGATGCAGTCTTGGGTGTCGATGCAGTCTTGGGTGTCGATGCCGTCTTGGGTGTCGATGCCGTCTTGGGTGTCGATGCAGTCTTGGGTGTCGATGCAGTCTTGGGTGTCGATGCAGTCTTGGGTGTCGATGCAGTCTTGGATGATAGTGCAGTCTTGGATGATAATGCAGTCTTAGACGCTGAAGCGGTCTTGGGCACGGATGCAGTCTTAGATGCGGCGGCGGACTTGGATGCGGCTGCCGATCTGGACGCCGATGCAGACCTGGATGCGGCTGCAGACTTGGATGCCGGAGCGGACTTGGATGCAGACGCAGACTTTGGCGCCGATGCGGACTTGGCGGCGGACGCGGCCGCAGACTTGGACGCTGGCACCGACGCAGACCTAGACGCGGCCGCGGACTTGGAAGCCGCTGCCGATGCGGACTTGGATGCGGCGGTAGCGGACCGAGAGGCAGCCGTGGGCGATTTAGAGGCGGAACGGGCGGAGGCGGAGGGGGTGATTGCCGATGTGGACGCGGGGGGTGGGTCGGAGGCGGGAGCACTGCTAACGGAGAGCGAGGCGGAGATGGAGGACGACGACAGCTTGGACGCGGATTGCGCGGTGAGCGAGCGGTCACAATGGCAGGAGCTCGACTTGGCGGTCGGTTGATCGGCGGTGAGCGGGGGGAGGTGGGCGCTAGTGAAATTGGTCTTGGAAAGCGCGCCCATGGTGGTGTGGTTGTTTGCGGGGGTTCGGGACGAGGGCTCGGGTGAAGGGGAGGTGGTGGCCGAGGCGACAGAAGAGAGGGAGGTGCGCTTCGCAGAGGGTTTTGAAGTGGGTGTAGAACGAAGCTTGACGGCGTAGCGGCGTTGGGAGGGAGGGAGATGCGCCGTGCGCACAGTGCAGTTACAAGTCATGGCTAGGAAGGGAGATGCGGAGGACGGGACGGGGAATAACGGGTGGGTGTTTGACGGAACACGGCGTTGCGAAAGGGAGTCGTTGACTTGTGGGAGGGAGGGGTGTTTGCTTTAAGAGGCGAAATCTGGAGGGGCCCGGGGGGAGGGGGAGGGGCGGCGCAGTTTGGGGAGGGAGGGGGGGGGCGGGGGGGAATGGCGGAACACAAGGCTGCGTATTTTAATGCGGGCGATGACTTGGACGGCGTGCGGCGCGGCTGTGACGTGACGAGCTTGCATCACGCGGCAGCACGTCGGAGGAGGCGAAGGGCGGGCGCGGAATGGCACGATGCGCCAAGTCAGCGCGCGGCGCGCAGCCACCACTTGTCCGCGCAATGCCATTTCCAATTGCGCTGAGCGGCACGCAATTGGAAATTGTGGAGGGGCTGCAGCCGCTGGCGTGATCATTGCGGGCGTAGCAGCGGTGCGAGCACCGTCCCTCTCCCTCCCACGCCAGCTCACACCCGCCGCCGCCATGGAAGCGCTCGCCCCGCTGTTGGACAGCGGCGCGCAGGCGGCCACGCTCCGCCAGCTGCTCGTCGCGTCTGTCTCGCCGCGCCACGCGCTAATGCACCCCGCGCTGCCGCCGCTCGCCATCCTCGCCTACCTGCTCTCCATTCCCGCGCTTGACGCTGTGTGCCGCCGCCTCGGCACCTCCGGCTCCTCGCGTCTCTTCAGGCTTTGCGCGCTCGCGCACAACGTACTGCTGACCGTCTACTCCTTCCTAACCGCGCGCGCCGTCATCCCCGCCACGATCCACCACATCGCCCGCAACGGCGTGCACTCCCTCTACTGCTCCACCGCGTTTTGGCGCGCCGGCCTGTCGCAGCTCGGGTTTTTGTTCTACCTTTCCAAGTACGTCGAGCTCATCGACACATACCTGCTCATCATCAAGCGCCGCCCGCCCACTTTCCTGCAGGTGTACCACCACGCGGTCACCATTTACTGCGCGTACTGGCTGCAGCTCTCGCACGCCTCGGTAACCTTCCTCTTCGTCTCGCTGAACGCCTCCGTGCACACCGTCATGTACGCCTACTACGCGCTGGCAACCGTGTCCATTCGTTTTCCGCTCAAGAACCTCATCACCATCATGCAAATGGTGCAATTTGTCATTGGTATTGTGCTTGCTTTACCCATGTTCTTTCTTCAACACGGCCGCTGTGCCTCACCGTCTCAGAAATTCGCTCTGCTCGCAATCACTCTTCACGCCCTGTACCTTTTGTTTCTGTTCGCCAATTTTTACATTCGAACCTACTCCAAGCCCAAGCCGAAACGCGCGTGAAAAGCGAAACAAAACAACGCACACTGCCTTCACACCATTCGATCCCTCAACAATTTCATCTGTTGTCGTTCTACCTCCACAAACGTTTTGCTGTCGCGATCATCCCTCTGTTTCAACACCACGAAACAACTGTTTTCCTGTCTTGCCCTACCCCTGCCTTGCACAAACGACACGGTCGAGTGCACCTCGTCGAACCGAATCACGCAGTTAGCCGCCGGAATGTCCATGCCTTCCTCTGCCACGCTCGTCGCAACCAGCAGGTTGATGCTGCCGTGCGCAAAACGCTGCAGCGTCGAGGCCGCTTGCGTCTTGGAGACGCTCAGCACCGGCGACGCGGCCGACGAGTTGGCGTACAGGCAGCCCACTCGAAACAGTTTTGACAGCTGCGCGTCGGTCTGCATGTAGTGCTGCAGAATGTGCGTGCTGATTCTCTGCTGCACAAACACGATGCCGCGGAACTTGTTGCCGCTCTCCAGCGTGTGCTGCCGAAACTGCTGCAGCAGCACCTGCTTGAGCAGCTGTAAACGAGCAAATGTCCTCGGCGCGTGCGTCCAAAAATGAGCGATCACGCGACTGACGTCCGGCCACCGCGCCCAGACGCGCTCATACGTGAAAACGTGGTTGCATTGCATCATCTTCAAGTACAGCACGCACGCGAAGTCGTCCTCCTCCCAGCTGATGACGAGCACGCGCAGCGCCTCGTACCAGTGGCTCAGCTGCTTGTACATGAGCTGCAGGTGGCTGTCGCCGCTCTCCGCGGCGCGGCGGTGCGCGTAGAAGCTCCAGCGGCGGATGTTGCGCGCGCACTGCACCTGGCTGTCGAACGCGTCCTCCACGATCAGCGCATGCTCCATGGTCTGCACCACTGACAGCGCCATGCACGCCACGTCGGTGGCCACCGCCTGATGACAGCGCTCCAGAAAGGTCTCCAGCATGAGGTGCGGCTGGCGCAGGTGCGGCGCCAGCACGCCCGCCGGCACGCACGCGTCGGCCACTGCGCGATTCGGCACCAGCGGCAGCGTGCAGCCGCCGTGGTAGCCGCCGCGCTGCAGCTCCTGCGGCGGCGCCGTCTCGATGGCGCGGATGTTGAGCTCCTGGCAGATGTCTTGCAGCTTCTGCTTGGCGTCGTCCATGGAGACGGCGTACGTGTACGAGGCGGTCAAGCCGAGCACGCGCGGCCGCGCACCGCTCTGCTTCAGATCCAGCGCGATTGTGCGGTACGGGTGCTTCTTCAGCATGTGGTGCACCTCGTCGAACACGACGGTGTGGAAGTGGGGCCAGTGCAGCGCAGCGTCGACGCGCTGCGCGGAACGGAAGGCCGACGGCGTGCTGACGATGATCTGCCAGTCGAGTGCCAGGTTCTTGCCGCCGTGCAGCGCGGCCACGCGCAAGTGCGGCATGTGCGCCGAGAGCGCCAGCGACTGTTGCTTGACAAGGAGCACGGTGGGCACCAGCAGCAGGGCGGGCGGGTTGAGGCGACGAATTGTCTCTGCAGCGATGAGCGTCTTGCCAGTGCCGGTGGGCAGAATGACCAGAGAGTTGTGGTGGAGCGTTGTGTGCAGAATGCGGGCCTGATAGGGGCGCAGGGAGAGGACGGGCGTAGTGGCGGACTCGGGTGCGAGCGTGGTGGCAGGCGCAGGCGAGGACATGGTGAGAGATTCAGGCATGGACATGGTGGCAGATTCAGCGATGGACGCGGTGGGAGATTCGGCGTCGGGTGCGGTGGCAGATCCAGCGACGGGGGCGGCGGCAGACTGGGTGACGGCGAACATAGTGGTGCGGGGTGAGGCGAGGGGTGGGGGGGGACGGGGGGAAGGGGGAGGGAGCACACCGCTCTGTTGGGGGGCGATGGTCTGGGGGAACACAGACTTAGCGGTGGGCGTTTGAAGTTGTTTAAAGGGAGATGGCGGCGCCGGGGGCCGAGAGAACGGGCGCAGAACCGACGTCCGGCCGCCGTTTGGACCGAACGGCTGGGCGCGGAGGGGGCGACGGGGCGACGGTGCGAGCAGAACAGCGCGCGGCGCAGCGCGCGGCGCGTACTGGAGGCGCGGCGCGGCGTAGCGTGGCCATCGACGACGCAGCGGGGGCGCGGCTCCGCTCCCTGGGCACGCCACGCGTAGCGCGCCACGCAGCGTGTCAGCGACGCGCCTCTGTACGAACGACACCTTTGCTGTGCACATCCGCCCCGGAGCCCGAAAACGTCAGTGCCGTGCACTGCTAACCACAGCCGCACGTTCCGCCGCGCGCGGCGCCATTCGCTTCCGCACTCTTGCCCCTGGTCGCCGTTGCCGCCCGCCCAAACGCGCCCATACGCGTCGACCGCGCCTCCGAGCCTCCCCCTCGCCCCGTCCCCCGTCCATCACGGCCGCCATGCCCTTCGTCGCGCCCTCGCCGCCCGCGCTTCACGGGCTCACAGCTTCGTCCTTCGCTCTTGTCTGTCCGCGCGTGACGCCCCCATCCGTCCACCATTTCCGACCGCACCCCCCCCAGCGCTGCCAACCCCCCCGCGCCTCCCAGCAACCCGTCGCCCCGCCCGTCCCCGCCACCTTCACATCCCTCAGCGGAAACTCCTTCGCCCTCTCCTACGCCGACACCACCCTTTTGATCGACCCCTGGCTTACCGACGACCTTGTCTTCGTCCACCCGCTGTTCTTCCGCGGCACCAAGACACTCCCGGACTCCGCCTCCCGCTTCACCTCCCCGTCATCCGTCGACGCCATTGTTCTCACGCAGGCTCTCGCCGATCACGCCCATCCCCCCACACTGAAACTGCTCCCCAAGCACATCCCGGTCATCGCCCCGCCGTCGGCCGAACCTCTGCTGCGCTCCCTTGAATTTGAGAACGTCATCGTGCTGTCCATCGGCCAAACAGCCTCCCCGCTGCCGCACAGACCGCTTTTTAAAATCGCCGCCCTCAAGGGCGCCCTCGTCGGGCCCCCGTGGTCAACTCCGGAAAACGCCTACGTGTTCACCTTCCAACAATCCCCTGCTCACCCGCCGTTTCGGATTTACCACGAGCCACACGGAACCTTTGACCCGCCGTCCCTGCAGCCGTACATTTCGGCCTTGGACGCCGTCATAACCCCCGTGCAGGCAGCCAAAATTGCCCTTCCACTAGGCTCTTTCACCCTGGTTAACGGCACGTCCGAGGCTGTCCAGCTGTGCGAATACGTGCGCCCCAAGACTTGCGTGCTGTTCAACAACTCTGGCGGCGATTTTTCCGGCTTGCTCTCGAAGGCTATTTACACGGAAGGCGGCAAGCACGCCTTCACGGAGCAAGTTGCACGTCACCCGCAGCTCCGCGACCTCAACGTCGTATTCCCTGACAATGCTGACGAGCCTTATGTTTTGAACGCCTCGTAGTCGAACTCTCACGCCATTCATGTACAATACACACTGCCTTTAATCAAGAAATGCGCAATTAAAAGCGTGCTATCTCCCGCCATTCCCACTAAGCTTTTACCACGCGAAACCGAGCCCCTCGTCCACCGCGGTCCAGCGCGTCCATGTCTACGCCGACCTGTCTAACAATTTTTCGCACGATCGGCGTTTGGTCACGCGCTTCTCACGGGCCATAGCCCATCATGCGAATGAACTCTGCGATGTCAATTTCCTAGAGAAGCGCATCATCAATTCACAGACACGTTAGCACGCATGCGCAGATGACCCGCACGCCGCAAACGCGCGAATCCGGAAAGACAGGCGCGCAGTGGTACGTACCCCATCGCCGTTGGTGTCAGCCTCGCGAATCATTTCTTCCACCTCCGCGTCGGAAAGCTGTTCGCCCAAGTTGCTCATCACTTGTCTCAGTTCGTCGGCGGAAATTTTTCCGGACCCGTCCTTGTCAAACACCTTGAACGCTTCCACAATTTCCGCTTCAGAGTCCTTCGTCTTCATTTTTCGCGCCATCAGAGTCAGAAACTCCGCGAAGTCAATTGTCCCGCTGCCGTCGGCGTCCACCTCGCTAATCATTTGGCGGAGGGCTTCTTCCGTAGGGTTTTGCCCCAGGTTGCGCATCACCGTTCCCAATTCCGTCGTCGTGATGGATCCGTCTCCGTCTTTATCGAACAGCGCGAACGCCTGCAACGTACAGTTTCAAATTTGAGCGCGCCGCAAGAGATAGCATGGTTAATGGGCTGGTTTCCCTTTCATTCGCGATTTCGCGCGGTTGCTTTTTGTCGGTGTGTCGCCAGCGCAGTCGTGTTGGAAAGGTCCGGTTGGTGATCAACAACACCACTGCATGTGATGATGGGGATGCTGCTGGACTGGCCAAACCGCACCGGCAAAATCATAGAGGCTGTTTGTCGGAAACAATAAATCATCGCTCGCAACCCTAGCTACAAAACAGCTCACTTACCTCGCGAAATTCCTTGATAGTCTCTTCTGAAAGATCCGGGGCAGCCTTCATTCCAGCCATGTTGTACAGCGAAATCGGCGATGCGTAACGAAACCAGCGCCAACAAGGGAATCGGAGCTGGAGTGGTGCTTGGCAAAAGCGTTGCAGAGCAAACGTAACTGCGACTGGAGGGCTTAGAAAAAGAATGTCAAGACCGAGAGGCAACGCGGAGGATTGGTTGATGGAGGAGAAGCGACTGCGACCAGTGCAGGTGCTGGGCGAAATGGCAGTTCAGGAATGGTGGACGCGCACTCGCGCAGCTGAGGCGTGCGTGGTCGAGCGCCTTGTCATCGATTGTCTCACGAGGACACGCAACAAGGTGCCGAAGTGGCAGGCGGCGTGCAGCGGAGTCAGCACGCCAGGGCAATAAAAATGTAATTGCGCTCGCCACGCGTCAATAATTACGCGCAGCAAGTTGACTGAAGCACGTCGTGTTGCTTATGTGTTCTTGGCGGCGCAGACGAAACCTCGACGATTACGCGTGAGTCGCTTAGCCCCATCACCCGCCGCGTCCGCTTAGTTGGCGGTTTCGAGTCCAAATCTTGCATCATGGCTCCAAAATGGGTTTCTGCTTCGTACGCAGCCCTTGCGTCTCTGACATTTGCTCCGGTAGTCGTTCCCGTGCCCATCGCTGCGCAGATGATGGGGCTGTCTACCGTCATAATCATCATTTCATCCTACAATGCAGCAGAGCGTGAACGTAAACGGCGTCGAGAAGGAGACACTGACCCCCGTGATGTCATCGGCAGAGATCAGGCCATGCGGTTCCCTCTGGTTGCATCCGTTGCCCTGTTTGGAATGTTTCTAGCATTCAAGTACCTACCCAAGGAGTGGGTTTCATTCCTATTAACCCTGTACGGCATTACATTTGGAGCACTTGCATTCGCCGGAGTTGTAAGTTCTTTCATTGAACCCCTCGAGCAGCTTCCTGCTGTTTTCAAGAAGCAATTCGGTCACAAAGATTACGCCATGCTCTCCTTGTGCGACGTCTTTGGGATGGTGTGCGCCGCTCCAATTGCAGTGTGGTACTATAAGAGCAGAATGTGGCTGCCAAACAATATTCTTGCTGTTTCTCTAGCTCTGGCAGCCATTGACATGCTTGCCATACCAGACTTTAAGAGCGCTGCCGTATTATTGCTTGGTCTATTTGTGTATGACATATTCTGGGTTTTCGGCTCAAAGAGTGTTTTTGGTTCCAACGTCATGGTCTCGGTCGCAAAGCAGTTTGAAGGCCCGATCAAACTCATTTTCCCCAAGTTCCTTGGTGCGGGCGCCAAGGATACGTCGATGCTGGGCCTCGGAGACATTGTCATTCCCGGTTTATTTATCGCGCTGATGCTTCGCTTTGATATCAGGCATTGCAATCTATCACATTCAATTCCTACGCGTTTACCGTACTTTTTCGGTGCTGTGGTGGCTTACATTGCAGGGCTGATTGCAACCTATATGGCATTGACAATGTTTCAAGCAGCTCAGCCCGCTCTGCTTTATCTGGTCCCCGCTTGCCTTCTCACTGCATTGGGTATGTCAGCTTTCAAAAGAGAAGCAAGAGAGTTAATCACGTACACAGAGGAGGAGGATGAAAAAAGTACGGCGAAACAGGGCGTCGATTTGGATACCAAAGATCCTGCAATTGACGTTGCGAATAGTGCTGGAACCGAATCATCGACTTTATCAACAATGACGGAGAACGTGGAGTCAAAGAAGGACCAATGATGGACTCCAAATGTTGTAAACGCTTTTGTCCACGTCTGCGCGCTATTAACTGCAATCCATTGACGCATGCTGTCCGTAAAAAAAACCACACATGCAGTACGTGGTAGGAACTCTTTTTTTGTTCGCAAGGAAAATGCTCTCACGTAGGTGGTGGTTGCTGAGGGGGTGGCGGCAGTGCCGTTCCCGCGACGTTGCTGCTTTGCCTGGTGGGTTGTTGTACTTTGCCGGATGCCGCTGCCGGTTGGTTCCATGAAGTCGGCGGTGGAGTCGTTTGGGTTGCAAGCCTGACAGGTGGTGCGTTCGTCTGCATTTGTATTGTTTGGGGCGGCTTTTGTAAGTTTGGTACAGAACTGGGCGGCTTTGCCAGAGGCAAAGGCTGAACAGAACTAGGCGGATTAACTGCAGGCATAGGGGCAGCAGAACTTTGCTGGAGCGAACGATTAAGAGATGGTGCGCCAGCAGTGGGAGATGCCTTAGCCGGTGATCCCAACGTTTTGACTGGACTGCTCGTGTTTTTGGAGGTGATCGCCGCCGTGGGGTTGATAGTTCCAGAGGTTGAGCTTTTGTTGAGCATTTTTGGTGGCTCAGTATTAGGTCTTTGAGTTGGACTTAAACGTTGTCGCTTGCTCGGACTTGCTTCTAAATTGTGCGTAGGGCTGTTCCTTTTCATTGGCGACTTTGGATTCTTTTCAAAGACATAATCATAGTTTTGCCCCGTCAGTTGGTACTCAGGGTTAGGTAGCGAAAGGCCTGCCTTTTGGTCCACTTGCGGTAAAGGCACACTATTTCTCTCGGCAGCTATGCGCATCGTCACCTCTCTCGGCGGCGGTTGAAGAAAGCTGTGTGAGCACGTCGACTTGATTGCCAACTTGATGTCCTCTGCATCGATCTGTTGCTTGAAGGTGTGTTCACAAACGTTTCTTGCATCAAGCAGCACCCCAGAAACGTAACGATAAAGGAGTTCAAGAAGTTGATTAACCACTCGGGGGTCATATTGATCCACTCCCATAGCGCGAAGAATGGCTTCTATAATGCGCGCATCACGCGGTTTCCCTGATGGAGTTTCCATTCGCGTTTCGAGAAGATTGAGATGACCTCTGCCTGAACGCAAAAGACTCGCCAAGAAACGCTCTTAATCCTAAGCGCGTGCGAGACGATTGAGACGCACTCTGCTTGAACGCGAAAGCCTCGCCAAGAAACGCTCTTGTTTCAAGGAAAGAGAGTGGAGTGAAGGGTCGCCTGTAGGGTGCCTCGTTTCGACACGGGTGAGAAACGTATGTTCTTGCGTTGCTTGTGAGCCAACTGTCCGCGGAAAGCGCCTGCCGGATACCGCGACATTGTACCCATAGATGGAGTCATTCCCTCGGTACCACCCTATTTTTGCCCTATTGGGACTATCGGACAGTTGTAGATGGTCACGCATCCAAGTGTGAAAGGGCTACCCAAGGATACCCATGGGTTACCGCCGTGCCTTGAGCTGCGAGGGATGCGTATAATTCGCTTTATTTGATATGGAGCTTGCAATGAAAATGTTTCCATCACCCTTTCCATTCGAGTAAACATGGTGTTCAAAGAGTGCTGATTGGGTCGCACAAAATGTGGCCAAATAAGAACAAATCATCAAAAATATCCACTTCAAAGCGCTAGATTATCAAACAAGAAGCTTGAAAATAAGCCAATCTGCTTGGACCCTCCTCAAAACTGTTTTGAACCTTTGCAGGACCAAAACGACATAGGAACAAGGTACGTAATCCCGACCTGAGGCTTTCCCTTTCACCTGCAGGTCGAGGTAACGGCTGAGAATGGACCTTGGCAAGCTGTTTCACAATTCCAGGGGGAGATGGAATACAGTGGAGGAGTACTGTGGTTTCGCAAGCGCTGCCTTGATTCAGGTGGCGACATCCGTCACTTCAAATGAAGAAACTCCCACGACTGAGCGTGTCAAGAAGGTGCGTCACCAAGAGATTGAAAACGCTTTCGAGGTCCATGTCTAACCGTTCATAAGAAATTTTTACCATAGCTTCAGAGTTTGAAGAAGTGCGGTGAGCGCATAGCCAAGCTCAACGTGAAGAGCAAGTGCAGAGGAACAATCGCGAAAGATCTCTTTGATGCGTCTAGGGATGAAACTTTAGAACCCATGAAAATAAGAGACATTTATCAACGGGGTATGACTACGGAAAGGAGGCAAGTAGCAAAAGCATCAGCTTCAAAGGATCAAGAATTGAGGAATATAGAAAAGATGATACAAAAGATTACAGGAGCCTCGGATAATGAGATTGAAGAGGACATAACGACTCAACAAGCCCCTTCACTCTGTCCAATTCTAAAATGTGCCTTGGAGAACCCCATGAAGAATTCCTTGTGCGGTCATGTTTACTCTCTTAACGGCGCTATTCACTTATTAATGCAGGCAAACGCCCCCAGCGACAGAGCTATCCCAACGACTCTCATTGAAGTCCCTGGTCATTTTGTAGCCAGATGCCCGCAGTTTGGATGTAACAAGCTACTTAAACCTTCAACGCTAAAACGGGATTTCGCGACCGAATTGACTCAACGGCAGCAGCAAGCTTCAACGCAGGACCCAGAGAGCATGGAAATAGAGGAGATTTGAGACTTCGGAATCTGTTCCGCATGAATTCACGTGGAAGGTGAGCTCCATTCATCTCCATGTGAAATTAATCGGAATCATGGACTGGACAACACTTCGAGGAAGTCTTAAGGCTTCGTCAGCCCGATGCGATCCGTCCAGCTGTGTTGCTCTTTTCGGGATTTTGCCATTGCTTTCGCACGCGAAGGGGGCGGTGGTGGAATCTCATCCGCTCCGTTCCCGGGGTTGTCTGGATCCGGGAGAGGAGCATGTGGTTGTACCGCTGACTCATCATAATCTTTTGGAAGCCTTGTCTTCCAATCTCCGATAAAAGTTCGCAGTTCATCGGCAAGGCGAGAGTCAGGCACTGCGAGTATCCGCTGTGCATACAACGGACCTGCAGATATGCCACCAATGTATGCCCCCATGAGAGAAAAAAATGGAACTCCGCCATATTTCATGTATCCAGGCAGCGGACGATTCCCTTTTCTTACTAGTCATAAGAATGTGAACAATCGAACGACAGATACAGATTTGAAAAAAAACATGAGCTTCAGTCAGTATTACATCTTACAAACCGGAAACTATTAAGGGACGCGTACCACTTGATATAACAGCCGCGGCAGTCAAAACAACACCTACCCCGATTCCTGCCCGAGTGGCAGCAATGTTTATTATATCAGACACTGCATCCTTCTCGGGATCTGTGAGGTCATTCCAACTGAATCGTCGAAATACATCTCTGCGGGATACCATCGAAGGAACGTGTGTTGTGTTATTCAATACTGGTCGTTACCTCCACGTCAATTAGTGAGTATCCCCATATCTTCGCTACCACCTACAGTAGGTAAAACTGTCTCATAGAATATAAAGAACCTTTTTGTCAACGTGTGTAGTTTGGACATGTGTTCCTTACATACAGACTGTTTCAAAAACATACGACATGCTGTGAAATATCAAAAAACTACCAAATGTACACTGTACGCCTCCGAAAATAGGTTTCAGGAAAAAGGAAAGTCAAAAAACCGTTTCAAAAACATATGATCATCAATAACAAATCTTTATTGCGCGACGCTTATTAGTTTATTTTGCATCCTTTTTGCTGTATAACGCTAATACAACGTTTTGGCATCCAATTGATGTACTTTTCTACAATTGAAACAGTTATAGATTTCCAGCAGTTTTTAGTACAGTTTTTGAGTTCCAAAACTATCTGAAATTGCCTTCCATGCGCATAAACCATCCTCGCCAGCAGTCCCCATACGTTTTCAATTGGGTCCAAATCTGGTGAGCGCGCCGGCCACTGTAAAACAGATACCTTAGACTCCTGTAGCCAATTTTTTATTTAAGATAAAGTGTGTGCAAGCGCATTATCCTGCTGAAAAATGAAATTTTTTTTCATGAACACATACACAAACGGTGGAAAATAATTACACAAAACTTCTCGATATTTTTCCGCATTTAGTTTTGTTTCAATAAAGGCAATTTGCGTTAGACTTTTTTTAGAAATGCCCCCTCAAAGCATTACAAAGTCTCCATCTGAATACCTGGTATAAAACTCATGACGTTACTTACAAAGATCGTGCCAATAAAATTTGTAGCAATCTGGTCCGTCCAAATTGATCTTTTTTTCATCAGTAAAAACAACATTCCCCAATTCTTTTTTCTAGTAGGCTTTTACCGTCACACCAGGCAACTCTCTTCTGCTAGTGATGGTCTTGGAAAAAGAAAGTTTTTTTCATTGTTTTATAATTAAATAAATTTATGATGTTTATCTGTCTCCATAAAATTGATTTAGAAACGTACAGATCGAGATTTATTCCAATGTTTTTTTACAATACTTTTGCTTTGCACAACTTTCTTTTAGTTTCTCTTTTATCTGCTGAGCTGAGCTTCAAACTATTATAGACCTATACAGCTCACATTCAGACAGACACAACTCATACATGATATACAAAAATCCGAACAGATGTATTCAGTTCCTGAAAATCTTTTTAGCTTTTTATATCAATTCTAAGCATCTTTAGTACACTGACCAGCATACAACGAACCATTTTGTAAGCCCAAAAAGCTAGACAGTTCTAGTGAGGACAGAGTAGCTAAACCTTGAATACAAGACCACATTGTGAGTAACGTAAAAGCGACAGCACTGAAAAGGTTAAAACCACAAAATTGAGGATAGATATACGGCTATCGCACAGTTGACATGAATGCAGCATTTGGAGGTCAGTGAGGCGTGTTGGTATAGTTGGCTAACGTGCTGGTCGATTGAAAACTCTGCAGCGGCTTAGAGCTTGCCCAACAGTGCTTAGCTTTACTTAGAAGTGAGAAAGGAGCTCAAGCACCTTTTTCAGCACAGCGCGTGTAGTACCGTCACTTCTCCTTTCGAAGTAGTAGCGCACAACATCCGTTAGGTCTTTTGTTGACTCTAGAGGCACGAGTTTCTAAAGGTGCTCTCCGGTAATCGCTGCCTCGAGCTTGGGGAATTCCAAAAGGGGATCCGCAAACATCAAGCAGAGAGGGAGGTTCCCTGAGCGGACAATGCTCCTACAGGCGCTGCTACGAGGCGACCTGGGGATCGGTGGCTTAGAAACCCTAGGAAGATCGACGGAAGTCTCCAACCGGAAAAAACGATGAAGATACAAGGGTGCTTGGTTTACTCTCCCAGAGGTGTAGCTCGACCGGCAGGTTAAGTACCTCCTCGGGAGCATGCCTCGGCAGGTCTCACTACTTTAGTAATTAATAGCACAAATTAACTAAAATAAATCTAATTTCTACCGTTCCTCAAAGGTACTGTAGCGCACGTGGGCCGAGCTATGCACCGCGTGGCTCAGTTAATAAAATACGAGCCCTGCTTAGGAATATCCCGTCGGAAAGCCACACCAGAATATTACCTTAGGATATATTGTACTACACACCCCCTTTCCTGAATTGCACCACGTCCTCGAGGTGCATTTTTCCATAGCTCGGTCTTTCAGTGGCTTCTATCCGTGCTGATATCGGAGCAGCCTCCCACAATGTGACAACTTTTCTCTTTCGGACGTTCCTCTGCATTTCCCCATTCCCGCACGTCGTACCAACCGCGAGCTCGTGCGTTTTCGATAGGGCGGTTCCGCGCCCTTACTTCTTCTCGACTCATTCTCGTCACTCCTTCTCGGCACAACCTTCTGGTGCTGGAGCGCCCGGCATTCCGATTTCTTCGAGGATCCCTTTTGGGAAACACCCGCGCAGTCGCGCCCGCTCGTCCATCCTCACTGGAGACAACACACCTATAATTTTCGCTTCTGCCCTGCCGTCGTCCTCCGTCTGCTATGAACTCTGTCCTGGCCATGCTGCTCCATACTTCGCCTATATGCCGTCGTCCGTTCTCTCCCCGTAGTCAACAATGGCGTTTTGACGCGGCTCCCTCCACGTCGAGCATATAACCGCGGACCGCGTCCCTGGTGGCGTCCCGTCAATTTCCTCAGGTGCTACGACACATTAAGCCGCAATTCTTCTAATCACTTACACCTTCAGAATGACTTCTCCAGCTCAGGCGCTTACATCTCTGTCCGATCCTGAGGTATAGCACAACTCTACCGGTGCGCGCTTCCGAGTAGAGGAACACTTCGACCATTGTGCCACGCGGGTCTTCATGACCTTCCGTGACAGGTGTGTCAGTCTCCCGTGCCCCGTGGAAGACTACATTCACCATTTCGGAACGTACCTTCAGGAGATGAGATTCCGCGAGTTACCGGAGGTTGCTTGGAACGACCAGAAGCGGAACTGGGTGGACGCGTTTTGCGCTCACTGGCTCCATACTCCGGCGCACGGTGACAACGCTCCGACCACGGTGGGGCACTGCGACGCTTCTTACCTCTGGTGTGCCGAAGAGCGTGAGATCCAAACCCGGCTTCAACAAATCCTCCACAGGGAAAGTTCACAGCAACGAGCGGGGCGGCCCGGAAGCATTGCTGATGGACGATCTGCCCTTGCGTTGTTGCTCTTCGATCCTCTTTTACGATGGCCTCCATCGGCTCAACCGCAAGCGACGGGGGACGCACCTTGCGGATCAGACACAAGTGCGGAACGCCTTTGGATACTTCTACGGTTTGCACAACACGGAATTCCATGACATGCCTTCCAGGCAACGTCCAAAGTAATACCTCAAGCTGAACGACTCCTGGAGAGACAATTGGGTATCCCCGTTCCTCTCTGTGGCAACACTCGTTACCTTCGCCCATCACACCTCGGATTTTCTACATCTTAATGACTCTTTAAGGCGTTTCGTCATGTTGATTGCCTCGACGGAGTTCGCGGTCGGCACCCTAATGGCTTATCTCCAAGCAGCGGACGAAAGCGTCTTTTCCTATACTCGGTGCCGCGTCGGTCGCCTTTACTGCGATTCTTCATATCAGCCAACCGCCAGACGTCTGCTTCCCTTGTCGGCGTCGATTATCCAGGTCCTGCGCTCCTTTGACATTCATAATATGGTCAAGGGCACCGCGTGGAGCGAATGCGAGGCGGAGACGCTGCTGGAATGCAACCTTCAGGTGGCGTGTAACGATACGCCGGGCTTTCTTTGGTACGACTATGGCGAACACAAGTTCCACCCCAACTTGATGAGCCCAAATGGAGACAATGACTGGCAAGCCTACCCGTCCGTTCCCCAATTTGCCCCTGCTCGGATTCCTCGCGTGCCACGGCTTCGTGTCCTCGACTACGATCCCTTGATGGTGGGTCTGACAACTCCTACGCCTCTTCCGTTTCCGACTCCGTCGCAAAACGAGGCTGCAACTTCTGAGGCCAGGACGCAGCCCCCAGCTTCGGTGCCGGGTCCTTCCATGGTGGTTGCTGCCGTGTCTTCTATGAAAGAGGATGAGATTACTCCTGTCCCGGCTTCTTCGGCCACGATGGTGCAACCCCGAACGCCGGGTCTCTCTGTGCCGGTTCTTTAGCCTCGCCTGAGAAGCTTTTCGGTTCCCGTACCTCCATTACCACCGTTGTGGCAAGCGAAGCGGCGGCGCGGGTTGACGCGTAATAATGCCTTTCCAGAGATAAACCGCTCAGAAAGCCGTCGGGGGACGGCCGCTGCTGCGGGAGACCTTCACGATATCTGGAGCTTTGGCACAGACCTTAAAGGCATGGAAGTATCTATGTCGATTGCTACAGTACGGTAGTCAAAAAAACAAAAGTAAGCTCTGTAGCCTACAAAGCAGCAGAGTATGCCGACGATGAACTCTACGGTCTTTTGAAAACTAATCTGGATTGAGTTGGTGCTTCTTTCAGCAAGAAAACTCATAAGGTTGATGAGAAGGTTGTACGTAGAACTCTCCTCCTTGATGAACTGATAAAGAACCAGGACAATATACCTGCGCCCAAGTCTCTTGTCGTGCCTCGTATGCCCATCATTCCCAGTTCCGAGAAAGAGAAATGCGACTTTAATTTCAAGGACATTACTCAAGCATACGTCACAACCATGTTTGAACTCTTCGTCAAGGAAAGGACAAACAACGTCAAAGCCCTTGATACTGAGTAAGGGGTCCTTCTCGAAGAAATCATCGAGAAACTGTAGGAATCACTCAAAGAAGCATACAATGTCGTGAATCAGATAACAAGTACACAAACGCTCACAATTTTCAAACTGTATAAGGACTTTCTCATGACAACTACTGATAAAAGCAGGCTTCGGACTGATCTAAAGACCTTCTTTGGAAACCACATCACGAATGACAAGAAGAATGCAGACCTCCTGAATAAATGCGTTGCCGAGGGCGATGAGGCAGGGGCGCCTGCGGCTGCAAGGGTCGATCGGCTGCGGAAGGAGATGCAGTAGCTCAAGAACTACCTCAAGTCTCTCAGAAAGTCTCAAACCTCTTTAAGGACTAGCCTTAAAACCAAGGGTGAGGGCAACAAGAAAACGCTTAGGTCCCATAAGCCCGGGGGGAAGACGAAGTTCAAAAGAACTCCAAAGCCCAGAAACGGAAATCCTGGCGCCGCTGTACAGGATGCCGAGCAAATCTAAACAGTTTCAGGCAAAAGAAGCCCCGTTTTTTATGTAAAAGGAATTGAATTATAACACTCCGCTCGACATTCCAGAGAAGGGAGTTCCTGACAAAGTCAAAAAGGTTCTCTCTCTCGGAGGAGGGATCACCCTGAAAACACCACTACATATCTGTGTATATGACCCAGTGAGGCAGCTCTACACCCATTTAGAAGACGGGCACGGGAGAGACAATCTTTCAAACAAAATGTGAGTCAAAGAGAAACTTGAGAAAGACATCACTCGCATGGGATTTGATCGCCCCCCAACCCAATTATGCTTTTAATATGGAAATCAAGGAACGGAAAGACATGGAACTCAAGCTGTCTGTACCCAACTCATAAAGTACATACAAATCATCCTTCGGAAAGCAATAGCTATCAATGTCTTGCAGGGTATGCGGTCTGGAAAAGTCGAAACTAATAGATATGGAGAGAAAAAAACAGTCACACATTTATTCCAAGTAGTATGGATACAAAAAGTATTAAAATAAAGATTTTGGAGGATTTGCACCACGTGTAGGGTTGGGGGTGGTTCTTGAGTCCGACTTTGTGATCCATGACTGGAATAGGGCGTCAAACGTTTGGAATGACCGTGTGCCGGAGACATTTCTGCTTTTTGTGTCATTGAATGTTGAGTTGTGACTTTCGGAGAAGCGGTATACAGCGATAGAAGAAAACACGTCAGGAGAAGAGTGCCATAGGACCCATGCCAGATCCCGCAATGGTATGAATTCACATTCTCTAATACCAATTTTTTTCGGTTGAGAATGGTTTCTCAAACTTTTGAATTAACTCATGTAGTACTTGTAACAGGTGTTTCGGGCATTGGTATTATGAGGGCATTTTGCAGCTCGGTGTTTCTGCGTAAAACATCGACAGCAGCGATTGGCGGCGTAAGAATTTGTTTGATTAACCTTTGCAACAGGTGCTTGTGTGCAGACGAGGCACCGAACGCAAACATTACGCAGACGGTGCGCCCAATCCGGAACATGTTTCAGAACATGATAAGCTTGGAGCTTATTCAGTCGAAACTATATTGAAGATGATTTGTTTGAGATGAGCAAGATCCTTCCACTCTCTTGAGTAAGAAATTGATTGATGAACTAGGGACGTGAGGAGCAACGTTGGAGCTTCAAACTCGGGACTGGTCTTGGAACAGCTTATTTTAAGCTTGATATTGAAGAGTAGCATTTGAGATGATGTGGTTGTATGAACGAAGCTGAGGCATCTGTGCCAATAAATGTACATCCAACGAAGACAGCGAGTTAGACGGTTGCAAGACGGCTGGTGTTTGCTGTTTACGTGGAGATCGGGTTGGTGGAACGGATTGACGGGATAGTGATTTCTGAGTTGACAGTGATTGTGGGTAGTGGGAGGAGAATGGAGTTGAGGTGGCAGAAAGAGTTTCGCGGATATCACAGTTCCGAGCAAAAGAATTGAATAGACATGTAACACGTTTCTTTCCATCAAGATTTGAGTCGAGAGCGTTCCGGTGACGTAAAATCTTAAGTTCCATCCATTTTTTGACTTCATTTAAACGCAGGGCTGCCAAAGAGTCATTATAAGCGCGCCCAGTATCGTTAGGGTTCTGGTGGATTAGGGCGCAGAGCAGGTTCTGAACAGATTTCATATACGTTTTTGAATATATAGCAATGCAATCCGCTGGAGGGCCGTCACGGCTGGCCTGACGTGCCTGCTATGCTAAGAAGGAGAAACTAAGATGCCGCCGTCTGGTTCTTACAGTTCTACCTCACAGGCCAAGCGCACTCGCTGGTGCAGCCGCGCCTCAGGAGGGATAGCACCTTTGTGTATGACCCTGGAACGGAGACCTTGACGACATACCCGTAGGCTGTGAATGTACTTCTCAAAAGGTACGCAAGAGACGACGTGATACCCGATGCTAACGCTGAAGTCACCTCATATAGGCATAATACGGGAATGTCTGAAACGGAGTTCCCACAGGAGCTGTGGACGAGGGCCTTCCAGAGTTAGAATACGTGAAACGAATTGCCGTTAAAGTCCTTGTTCGTCGAGGGGCTCCTTCCCTCGATCCGTACCAGGGTGCCTTATCACTGAATAGCGCACCCAAAGACCACCTGTAAGTAGCTAGTACATTTTGCATAATCCTATGGTGATACCCACCATGCCGCTCGCCGCAGCCACGCCTACTTTTTGACAAAACGACGGCCTCAAGAAACCATCAAGCATCCTCCCTGACGTTGGACTCCAGCACCTCAGTGTAGGGCGAAGAGCTCACGATCAAGGGAGAGAAAGAGGCCCTTGCCCGGAAAAACATGGCGAACATTCTGGACAACATTTTACTCTGAATGAGTTTGCACGGCTTTGCGTGCTGCTTCGTGACGATGACAGAACACGCTTTGCATTGATAAAGGCTGTTGGATTGGAGTTGACGAGAAGCCAGATCCATGCAAATGTAACGAGAGAGTCATTTTGGATGATCGTGGAAAACAGGTTTAATGATAAATCGGTGAACACAATTGAGAGTTTCAGGGGACATATCGATGATGTGAATTGGAATGAATGCCCCATCACATTTCGTACGGCACCTATGATGAAGAAGCAATTTAGTCAAAGCAAAAGACAGTTTACTGTGGTTCGAGACCGGTGGTCTGCCTCTGGACAGAATGATAGTTTGCGCGTCACTGACTTTTTGCGGTACACGAGTAATGGAGATCTAACTGCTGATTTCAAACGTGTTCTGATTTTATTTCTTGTTTGTAGCCTAGGCACACCGCATGAGGACGTTTCATTGCTCGGCTTAACTACAAAACTAATCTGCAAAGAAGGCGCCGGATATGAAGAAGGTGTTCCATTTTGCCGGGAAAACACAGATCCGAATGTGCGAAAAAAAGGACGCTTGCACCAAGACCACGGAGATATCAGGGCTGAGGTTGTCAACCTCTCGGAGGGCCTGCATCGCCTGGGATCGGCTTCTGAAGCACGAACGGCACTGCTTATGGAGCAGTTAAATTTCGAGCGGACCAAACATGAAAAAAGCGGAGACAAAGAAATGATTTTCAGGATGGAGAAACAGAACAGATTGATGTCTCTCATGGAAGAGAGTGCTCTGCCCTACAAACGATTGCAAAAGACAAGAATTCGATCGTTCATCGAAAGTTTTCATACGGTATTGGAAGAGAATCAACGTCAATTTGATGCTTTCCGTTACGCTCCGAATACTGACGAACGCGAACGCAATCAGTAACTGACTTTTCTTACGTACTGTGATACTTGAAGCGCAGGTCATGTATCCCAGGTTAAGGTCTTCGCTAGAAATAATGACATTCGCAATGCGGCGGCATTCGATGCCGGGTGGCGGAGGGCCGTAATCCAAGGTAAGTCCGTGCCCGTCGCTAGTCCTCAACGCACAGCTCTGGCCTCTGGACGCTGGGGGTTAAACGGATAGCACACGGGAGCGCAAACAACCATCCTGCCAGCCCGGATAAAGTAGCTCTCGTATGCCGTGCGATGTGCGTCGTGAAAATTGCTCCACAGGCCCCAAGCACGGGTCTTGTGCTATCGTTAGCGGCTCGTACGTAGCGTTGTCCATTTGAAATCCGTTGTCTCTATCGGGTTTGCTGCTACCGCTAGCCTCTGCTTCTCCATAACCGACACCCGGTTCCTAATCCGGGAGAACGGTGCATGTTGTGATCGTGGCTGCTGCTGTCTGGTCATAGTTGGGCCCATGTGTCTGTCGTTTTGGTTGTGATTTTTGCACTACCGGGTTTCTTGAGCTGCGCAGTACGGACAACGTACGGCGACATCCGACACTCTTGTGCGCTTCGTTATGGCTGTCCCGCATCATGACCGTTCGTGTCGGTATTATGCAATCATAGCCTTGTTCATAATTTTTCTCGTGTTTGCTTCGGATTGAGAGATCTTTGTGCATCAGCGCGTTGTGCATCACTACGTTGGTGATGAGTTCAAAGTCGTCACACAACATGGACAAGTATCCCTGGTCTAACACGGTATACCTCAAACAGATATCTGAAAGTTTACTCAACCCCAAACAGTTCATCATATTGTACAAAGACTGTCGAGGTTTGAAGGTGGGGCTCGTGGGGAAGTTCGTTTCGTACACGCGTGTGTCACCATGATTGGAGTGTTGGGAATATATTCGGCGATTGTTTGGGCTCCAGCTGCCCCTTGGTTAAATGAGACGGGCGATGATGGTCAGGAAGAAGATCGCTTTTCGTACTGGGCCGCAGATGCAGATGACCATGAAGATGATCGATGTTCTGGCGTATTGAGAGAGCAGCGCGACTGCCTAGAAAGCTTGTTACGGCAGTGTCTCAGAAGACAACGTGAAATGGTTTAGTGCGCTATTCTAAGAGTTGAGCATGAACGCTGCCTCCAGAAGTCGCAGTATAGCGGATTGTGGCATATTTGAAATAATTACGATTGATATCACTCATTCCTGCACGTATCCTCGACCTGCCTCAAAGAAAGCAGTTCAAGATAATGAGCTTTTCACTTTGTCTGTGCGGTGAACTATCAAGAATTTGAAATGCGGTGGTAAACTTGCTCCTTCTATTTTCACGTCGTTGCAAGGAAGCCTTTCTCCGCCGGAAGGCAGTTGCGGAACTGGTCAATGAAGGAATCGTTCTAAAAGACGTACCCAGACAGTGAACGTGGGCCGTTGCATGATAGGGCATCGTTTCTTGGCACGAACTTCGGGGATGCTACAAAGGGGGCACTCGAGGTGACACGACATTCGAGGACCTTACCAAGCTAATGAACACTCCAACGAAGGGAAATAAAAATGGTTTCTCCAAAACGCCGAGGTCGAAGGTTGGTGGCGACGGTTCTCCTGCCGAAGTATCGCCGGCTGCTGCAGACGGAGAAACGGGGGCGGCAGCCTCAGGTCGCCACGAAAAGACGAAAGGAATATTTTGGATGTCATTGTCAAAATACCTGAACAAAAAGTGACGACGCAACACATACGAAGACGGAGTCTTTCATTATTTTTCGTTCAAGGAGCTTTAGGATTTGCTGGAACTCATTGGTGGAAATGGCGAGCATTTTTGGCTGTCGGTGGCAGCATGAGTGAAAACGAAATTGAGCTTGACAGCAAAGGGCAGGCGGCCCGGCGGGAATGCACTGGGAAGGATGGGTCTTTCGCCGGCCGAAACGACCAGGCGCTTAGTGGAAGACAGCCTGACGCGCGGCGGTTGAGGCGGGTGGGTGATGGTCGCTTTCGGCGGGGTAGGGCCCGCAGTGGCCACTGGCAGGGATCTTTTACCGGTAAAGTGAAGCGGCGAAGATGGGATGGGATGAAGATGGCGCGGTCGGCGCGTGAAAGCGACATGCCCGTAAAGAATGGATACAAACGCAAACATGTCGCGGAGAACGCGACGGGCAGCTCATCCGCCGTAGAGCAGGTGCGCTCTCGTAGATGCGCACAGTGAGAGGTGGGGGTGGTCGGGCATCCGACTTGGACAACAGCGCGACAAAGGCAGAGACCCAAGGTGCAACGCCAACACGGCGGAGCGTAAAGCGGAGGGGGCGCAAGCCAAGGCGGTGGCGCGACGCGCGCCCAACAGGTTTTATTTTCTTTCAAAAACTTCGAGAAAATACAATTATACGATCTAATTGAGGCATTTTTTTATTTATAAATCGGGATCTCTTTTCTGTTCTACCTATTAGGATCTGCATGTGGACCAAACACGCGTCGCATAACGGCACACGCGTAGCTGCGAGCGCACACGAGTCCACGCATGACAACGACGGCGAGTGCGTCAGCGGCGCGTAGCACGCGGCGAGCACCTGCCGCACGTCGTCGAGCGCCGACTCGTAGTGGCAGCATCGCGCGGGGGCCCGCGGCATGAACTTGGAAGCTGCGGACGCCGCACCACGCGCATGCAGCGATGAGTTCGAACTCGACGCCGTCCGCGTCGACGCGGGGCGACGAGGGGCAGCCACTACCCGCTTTCGCCGACAGCAATCACTTCTACTACGACGCCTACGGCTGGTAAGAGCACAACTGCACACAGGTGGGCCACCCCAACTCGCACACCGACCCCGTGCGCGCCCGCGCGTGCTACCCACGCAAGGAGATCATATGGGTCGCCACCGCCTCTGGCATGCTGGACGATTACCACGCCCCCGACATGGCGCACATCGTCTCCGTCTACGTCGGCGAATCCACGCCGTACCCGTCCAACACCGGCGACGTGCGAGACATTGTTATCTCCGATTCGTCCATTCTCGCTGCTGTGAGCTACTGTCTGGCTGTCGTCAAGCGCGGCGGCGTGCTTTCGGCCTCGATTTGTGCTGACACCGTTCGAAACGCCAAAGGCGTTGGCGCTCAAACCGATGAGCGATAATCACGTGTGAAACGGCGGCGAGTCTCGTATGCTGGCCCTCATCGACCTACAGCCAAAGAGAATTCTGCGACAGGCCCCCTTGCGCGGCGCCACCGGCGTGCCTGCTGCAGTACGGGCCACACCCTAGGGCGCATCCAATCTTGCTGTCTTCTCCACATCCACGTGTCGCATCTCACTATGCGCTGTGTCCTTCATGTGGGAGGTCAACGCGACTGCCGCTTTTGCTGGCACCACCACCTCACTTGCCACAAGTGGCTACTACTTAGTTGTCACGGGACTCGGCACTAGAGGTGGCTTGTCATATCTTGAACAGACATTCAAACTGTACGACATTCGCGCCGCCCAAGATCCCCTTCCCTCGGTCCGTTTCTTCGGACCGCCCATGTTTACTGAATTGGACCAGGCCACTTCACAATTGTACGATACTGATGGCGCTTTGTGTATGCTATGGACATTCAAGAGATGTACCCTTCTGCAGCAATGTGCGCGCGGCAAGTGAGCCGGCATCAAGGCGGATGGGTGTTCTACACGTGCCGTAGAGTAATGGTATTGCTCCATGTGCTCTTCAAAAAACATTTCTAGCGCTTGCGTCATGTAATTACTGCGGCTGACTGGAGTAGAGATTGCTGAGATGGATGAGTGAATGCCGATAGAGTGAGCAAGATAACTTGCATCAAAATTCCCTCTGGTACGAATCGTTTCGCAATAAGAGAATCGAATTCTCCTGGATGCTCACAAAGCTTATCTCCCGTGCGCACTCAGGGTTACAGCTCATTCATCGTGCATATCCCACGGAGCCCCTACCGGAGGGGGTCGTTGCAAGTTCCTGCGCTGCACCAAGGATACATGTTCGTCTATTTTTGTGGACGTCGACTTTTTGCTGTTCTCTGTTTGAAACAGTGCAATTTGCATCTCATCATTCCGCTTGCACGCGGAATACCATTCATTTATCTCCTGCTCGCACTGCGCTGGATGTGCAGATGAAGTGTGCTGCAGATTATCTTCGTGATTAGACAGACAGAAATTGTTAAGTTTTATACACAGATACACTAATCTTGCATTGATCGAAACCGAAAATTGTAAGGCGTTTTGTAATATCATCCACCGCGAAACGAGCATTCCAAACGCTTGCTCTACATGTACTCGTAACGAAGAATGGAAATAAATGAAAGCATCTTCATAGGGACCCTTTACCTGTGAGTAAAGAGTCGGGGTGATCAGGCTCTCACTACAGATGTAAGCTTCATCTCCTGCGATCCAAAACTCCTGTCGTAGACCTTGCTCTTCTAAATACTTTCCCATGCTAGATACTGCGTGTGCCAAAGCGTTGTGCGCTGAACTTACGCAGCGTGCCGAATAGCTACGAAAGACGTATGATGAGTCTACCAGCGCTTGCACTGGTAAGGCGTAGTATCCTTTGCAGCAATAAAAAGACGCAGGATTGAGGTATATTGCTGGCTTTTGAATTCGAATGGATATACCATCCAAGGCCCCAATGCAACCCGTTAGTGGACTTGCTAGTGATCGAGAATATTTAAAATCTTCCGAGAGCTTGTGTAGTTCTTCGAATGTGTTGGGAACCCCCGAGAGTCTAAGAACGTTCATCAAAACCAGACACGTCCCGTGAAAGATTTCATACACTGTCGATGCTCCAATTCGAAAACTCATCAAAATATCCAAGAAACTGGCGCCAGCAAGCATTCGTAACGTTATCGCTAATCACAAATCTGGAGCGACCGTAGTTCGACCGGACCGTATACCCATGGATTGATTTCGGCGCACCGCTGGTTCAATTCTGGTCAAAAACCTCGCAAACGTACTTCTGCCCATGCGAAATGCTCTTTTAAAAGAAAGCGGGTTATATATTGCTACCAGCTGCTTGAAATTTGCACTTTGTCTCAAAGGAAGCTCTAAATGAAGAAACGGCCGGACTGCATATGTATGTGGCTGTTGAAGAATATTTACTGCAACTAGTGCAGAACAAGCCTCAGCATTTCTGAATTGACTCTCCTCGATTTCAAGCACATCATAAAAATCGCTATCCATTCTTGGTGCCCCAAATGACCAAGGAAGAGAGTCATCTCGTTTAGAGCGTCGTTTCAGTATTGGAAAGAATGTTGAGCGTGTTCCGAACGTCTTCAATGCCCGCCAAGACCTTCAGAATGTTTACTGTGGAACTGGAAGGCAAGCAAGGCTACTCTGTGCTGGACTGACAGCAGAAAGTAATATATAAATATCAATAAATCACACATATTCATGTGCTTGTTCGGAACTTCCCTGAGTAGAAAAGAAATGAAAGAGCTTGTTCTGCAGCAGAATCACATTTCTATAGAATTAATAAAATGTACGGGTACATCTGAGAATAGGCTATCTGCTGATATGAAATTGTTTCATCATAAAAATCGAGTTCTCTCTCTGTATTCTGGTCGCGTTTATTGCTAGAAAGAGAAATTATAATGCTCTCCATTTCTTCTTCATTGGGCCGCTCTATAGACTCATGTTCATCTTTGTCCTTAAACTTCGCGCATATGAGGGTAACAAAAATTTCCAATATGCACACCATGTCCATTAAATGTGTTCACGAAATCGCTTCAGACCCACACAAATTCAATATCCCCATGCATGAGCAACGGAAATTTGAGACTTTTCCCTTTCCATTCTCTTGTTTTCACATTGAAGTATTCCAAAACTTCACTCTTAAATATTTAAGAAGAGATTAGATGACCCTTACTGCAAACTCGACGATGAGAAGTATATCCGGGAAAGCAAAGCATTTCCTTGCGGATTATGTCAGGCGTAATCATGATAGTCAACTTGTTATTTACGTCATTTCCTGTAGCGTTCGGATCCAAAATACATTTCCAACAAGCATTGATTTCCATTCAGGGTCCTGTCAATAATCTTGGAAAATTCGTTGTATACGAGCACGGTGTGCTCCTTCAATTTATTTATCGATTGAAAAAAAGTATTTCTTTAAGGCTCATTCCAGGTATAGTGGTGGTCTTGATGACTTCATTACAGAGCTCGCACTGGTCAGGTGCCGTTTTTCATGGCAGCTGCAAAGCAATGTTTTCCAGAAGAGTGTAGAAGCTCATGTAACATGAATTATTTCTGTTCAATAATCTTCGAAGAGAATGTCGCGTTAAAGTGAGAACGTATAATTGATGCCATGTCAATGACCCGAAAACAAATATCTTGTAAAGATCCCAAAACCATATCCAGTTTAGAGTTTGCTTTTGTCTACTTCATCTCTTCCCGAATTAGTTTGGGCTTCGGGGATTCAAATTTATCTTCCAGACAAGACATAAAGTTTTTTAAAAAAGTTTTAAACCGAAAATATGAGAAGCTTCTTTTTCTGTTAGTAAAAAATTATTCTAAAGCTTCAAAGAAATCGAGAAATGGCGCACTTTCAAAATTACATAGCACAAGAGATATTGATATTTGTGACGATACCCATTTTAAAGCATCAAAAAGGCTACTGACTTTCTTTTGAACATTACATGGGTATACTAGCACTAGGGTTCAGTTCTACTGTGAAACATCTTTTCCGAAATTAGCGCCTTTGAATATGAGCATCCATTTGCCAGGAAGCAAGTTTATAACTGTACGTTCTTTTTTACGGAAAAAGCGCCATCTGTACTGTCCGCAATAGACGTTGCTTCATGTACAGTTTGGAAAACAACAGAAAGTATTCAGTTTGGAGCAAAAGTTTTCGATGGCCATCAAAAGACAGTTATTCGATCCGATTTAAATGGGAACAAATTTTTGTTACTGGTGGAGATGGAACAGGAAAACGTTATGTCTTACGGGAAGTCATCATTCAACTGAGAAATGCAGGAAAATATGTAGCAGTCACCGCCAGTACAGAATGCGCTGCTATAGCTATAAGCAGAACTAGAATACATTCATATTTTGGAATGAGAAAACATGATGGTGTTGCATTCAAGCAAATCAGTGATGGAACGAAAAGGCAGTTGATGGAAATTGAGATTTTAATAAATGACGAAACTCCCGTGATTGATGCAAATATATTTGATCGCATTGGAAAGATATGCTCTCTGTGCCGGAGAGATGAGAAAACGCATATCAAAAAGCCTTTCTGAAAAAATTCAAATCATATTGAGCGGAGAGTTTTGTCATCTTCCTCCAATATACTTGACCAAGTACATACAATCTATTTCTTTCTGCCTTGAGAACGTGTCTTGAAGAAAATGTTACTTTTTGATGTTTCGGCTCAGTATTATACACAGACAGAAGGATGTTCGTTTCTCAGCATTACTTAAAAAGCTCCGTCTCGGAATTGTTTCACCGTCGACATTTACAACGCTGATATCTTCACCGCCAATTGGTTTGAAGATCATTGAAGAGAACGAGCACTTAAAGTGTTTCACGAAGCATTTTTCTTGTCGTTTTCTGCTAGACGTGGAAAATAAATTACGTTTAGAGAATCTGGACGGATATGGAATCATATATGCAGCAACAGACCAGGTTGTAATTGTTTCAGTGTATAACAAAGGCTCAAAAAGATGTGCTTCTTTTGGCAATATCCCAGCTCCATTCCATCTGGAACTCATAATCGGATGTAGGGTGATATGAAATAAATTTACATCAGATGCTTGGAATGGGTAATGGATAAGCAAGAGATGTTATTGATTTAAAAGGCAGACGAGGAAAGTGAGACAAAAAAGCCCATCATACCGAAGTAGTACCCTCAAGAGTAAAAGACATCGGGGTTTTCAAATTTCGAAAGCGATGTTGTTCAAGGATACAAATATGAAGATTCGAAACAATTTTATTCTTATAAAAGCAGTGGGCGCTCCTCTGCTACCCATCAAAAAGTTTAATAACGGGGTTCATTTAATAATGATTCCTTGTCAATGGAATCATATGAATCAGAATGGGAACATAGTGATGTAAAGATCCCAACTTCCCTTTGTACTTGGTTGGGCCTTTTTTATCCATAAATCGCAGGGTGTGTCTTTGGATAGGGGTAAGGTAGACCTTTCGAGATGCTTTGGCTTTGATCAAGCTTATTTTGCTCATTTTAGAGCAAAATCTGTCTGTGGGCTTCGAGTGAAGCGATTTGGAATTCATTCGGTCAATATGCATCCAAAGATTCTAAAATTTTACGAACAGAAGAAAACGAAGCAAACAGACAATGAGTAACAAAATGAGACCCATATACTCTACATCTATGTTAGAATGAAACGAAAGTTTTAATTGAAAAACATAATCTGAAACACTATTGTACTAGCTATCAGGTATGGTTCTCATTAGAGTACAATCGCCCATGCAGAAGACAAGCACTCGCATAAGTGTATAACTTTCGTAATGTACAAAATATAAACTTTTTCATAATCGAACAAGAGTATACATCTTATTTGAATCATAACGTTGGTTCTGTCTTCCCACTGTAAGGCGATCAATACCATTGAAGGGACAGTTTTTAAGTTGAAACTGGGAGGTTTGTATATATTTTATGTTTTCGTGAACAATATGCAATGTGCCATCTCTTACAAAGGATGTTAAGTCTGCCAAGAACCGTTTTCAATGTGTTGAAAGCATTTCATTATCCGTTTCTGATGTGTTAAACCAAATACAGTGATTTATTTTACATAGAAGGTAGCTCAGTAATGTATGGGATGCATTTATAAACTCGCAAGAAGTACAAACACCAAATGAAAACAATTTCAAAAACGAGAAGAATTTAAAAGTCAGCATCTCAAAGCAACAGATTTGTTCATTAGATTGGATCTCCATCAAGTGGGCATTAGATGTGTTTGCGTTAAAGTTAATCTGCGTAGAGAAAAACACATTTCCATCCTATTCATCTCTTGATCTAACGATATTGATGGTAATGTATATTCTTTCTCAACGCCGAAAGGATCGAGATAGATATCTGAATCAGGTGGCCATCGAATGTTGTTGGAAAAGTTTCGAACAAACATGCAGTCATGGTGCCGCCGTAAGAAAAAATGATGACCATGTTAGCAGCGAAAATTCTTGAATCAGCTGCCTAGGGTCAACTGTTTCTTATCAATAAAGGTGCCGACGCATTCTGCTCTTTACCTTTGCATTTTATTTAAGTCTGGCTCAATTAATCATACATAATCAATGTGCATAAGAATATTACATGGGTTTCAAGTCCTGTGTCTTCTTCAAGACTGGAGCAACATCTTTTACAAGTGTATATACCCCGGTATAGTTTTACACGTGGAACCAAATTTAAGCAAAAGTAGTGCCAATCGATAAAAATAAGTAGCAGGGTTCAGTCTTACTCCAAATTTTTCTCCATTCTGTACCTTTTAACTCTGGGTTCCAAGGCGTTTATCAGAATTGAAGCCCATCCATTCGTGAGGTACGCCTCTGTGAGAGATTGTTCTGTTACGCACCTGCACAAATGAGTCCAGTAGAATGGAGGTCCTCTCCAGACTTCGGAATCCAAAATGCTGCCCTTGAGGAGGAGGAAATTGGAAAAAATAGACACGAAAACATTATCTTTTCGAAAATGCTATCCGAAAAAGAATTCCTCCCATGTATCCGAGATTAAAAGTAGGCTGGGAGAGGAATATAATTATTGCCAACAAACCATTAAAATCAGGAAATGCAGAGAATTTGTGTACAAACCATGTCCATGACAAGCCGGAAACTCAAGCGGCTGATGTCAATGAAGAGTTGCAAGAGATTACTCCAATCTATGTGAAGAAACAGAAAGCAAAATCATTGATAAATGCGGCCATCCCACAAATATTGTTACATTTTTTTGATTTTTCTGAAAATGATAGACGAGATCACCCTGGCTCAAAGAAAAACTGAAACAATTCTAACATTCATGGTGGTTTGGAGGAAAAGAAATATTTGGTTTCAATTAATTTGACGCAATCCAAGTTCTTACAAGTTTTTCAGGCCCTTTTTTCTGTCGCAGAACTCCCTGGATTATGTAAAGCTGTGTGTACACAACGGTCTGGGAATCATATTAAAGAATGCGCCAAAGAATTTTATCGAAATGAAAAAGTGAAAGTACTACACTTATATATTACAAACAAAATCTTCTGTAATGAAGAAATGCTTTTATGTGGAAGCCAAAAAAAAAATTGTGAATTAGCTGAAGATCATCTCTACACTTTCGTAGAAGAAATATCTTTCTATTTTACTCGGGATTCGATTCAAAACTGGCTTCAACAATACTAATGGTTCTTGTCGTCGCCGTGAAGGTGGCTGTGTCTAACTAATCTTGTGACAAGCCTACTTGGAAAGAATTGCACGCCTTTCGAAAACGCGATTACAATTTGGAAGCATGCGTTGTTAGGTATCGCGCTTAGGAAGGAACTGAAGTCAATGAAGTCATTTATCATAAAGAAGTATGAAGAAAGACAAATTTTGTTTTTCTGGATGCGCTCAACACACCATTGTTGTTAACTTTGTGGGAGAAATTGGTTCAAAAGATGGAAATCAAAGCTGATATCTTCTTAAAGTAGTTGACTGGTTGACATAAGATTGTCAGAGAAGAAATTGAATGCAAAATGGAAGCAAAGTACTTGCTAAACATCAAAATGAGAGCTAAAAAATAATTAAATCTTCATTTTCACTCTGACCATGAATTCGGAGATGTCAAAAATTTTAAAAAATAACTGTTAGTTACTCCACCTTGCACCAAGTTAAGTGGTGCTACAAATAAAATGGAGATGATGTACCAATGGGCATCGTCTTCGTTAAAGTCAAACTAAGAGTGGATTTTTCTGCTTATTCCGAAGACGAATTGTTACGGCAAGGAATTGAGAAGCACGGGTTTGGTATTTGAAAGCGTGTAATGAATCAAGTATTTGGTACAAATGGGTTTTTTCGTCACCCGTCTAGCCTTCAGGACAGGGCATGTGTTTTGAGATACGTCAGCTCTAAGAAACGAAAGAGGAAAACTACGAAATATTTTTTGGGTACAGAAGACGAAAATGATTCGGCTGTGGTGAACTTCAGACAGTTTAAGGGAATAAAATTCATTTGCATTACTTTTAAAAACACGATTTCACCGCATTTTGAAGTATAGTAGATTTAAAAAGCACCGAGATTGGAGAGATTTCCTATTTTTAAGTTCACATCTATACTAAAACATAAGCAATAATATCAAATGTCAAGCCCCTTGAATTTTACTACTACTGACAGAGATGGAATTTTATTCGAGGCATTCAAAACGTGAAACACGATACGGCGTACTAATGGGTTTTGAATTTTCTTAAATGTATACCTAACGCAGCTTGACATGAACTATTAAAAAACTTGAACAACATACTGAGCAGCATATTGGACATTGATTCCTTTTCCAAAAGAAAATGTTCCTGAAAATATAAGACACAAAATCCATACAAGGCCAACTTATTGGCTCCAAGTAATTTATAGACACGAGCTAAGCTTGTCTGACTATAAATGAGAGGATATTCTTGAAGAGAAGTATAGCCCAATGTTTTCATTTGTTTATGCAGAATGAATGTTATGTTTAACATGCTTTCCTTTTTTTGCAGCTATATGAAACAATGATACATATTAAATGCTGCCTAGTGCAGTAATAAAACAATTGGACGGTAACAACCACACTAACAGTAAACCAGATAGCAGGTATGAGAAAAGTTTTTGAAAATTGACAAAAGGATTAGAGTGGAGTCTTCATGTCACGTTCCCTATATGCTTAAGTAAGGCAGGCTTAGGAAGGTCTGCATGTAGTAACACTATAACGAACCAGCACAAATAGCTCTTGTTTTTATATTGAACTCTATGTTTTTGTAGTAATAGTACCAAATTTCTGGGGGAAAATGATCTGCAGCTTCGGTGATTTGAATACTACCCCAGGTGTGAAAAATATATTTCTAGTATTCCACACGTGTTATGTCTGGCACACTTTTCTTCGCATCAAATAAAAAGCCGGTTTGCGTAGTTGTTCTCTTTTGTTCCCATGCCAGGCCAAAGTTGTTTTACGACATTAACTCCGAACTTCTAGCCTCTAGACCTTTATCGCTGCTTATTAATTGCAGACGAAAAAGCATAACGAAACCTCACAGATCCCAAGTTAGTTCTTCTTCTTTCTGTGTTCCGAGGTCGTAACGGTTTTTTTCGACTCTGCCCCTTAAAATATCGAAAACGACACACTGCTTCCACATACAATATTTATTTCATCGACATTCTTGGATGAAATTGAAAATAAGAAGGAAAATCTCTTTGCGTCCCAGAGATAACGTTCTTATCAACGATTTAGTGAAAGAACTCGAGAACTTCGGAGTTAAAAAAACTAGTCTCGAAATGCGATAACATATATGCCCAAGATGAGTGCAGGAATGTGCTCATTGGAAACAATTTCTGGAGCGGAGCAGCTATCTCTATATGTATGGAACATGTACGTGGAGCATTTTGCGAGATTTAAATCAATTCTTATAATGCGCGTAAAACATATTGGTGTCATCGAGGTCATGCATTTTGTTAATGGAAAACACAGGATTGCAGCAGCTCGACTACATACGGAGAACAATGAGATCAACAGTGAAGATTCATATTTTGCTACTCATTATGTAGTACTACAAACCGTCTATGACTTCTTGGAGAACAAATCGCGATTTCTCTCTTTGAAGCATTCCAAAATTGTCCTCACAAATGATCTTGGCATCACAGACATGATGGAGTGTCTACGAGAACCTGGGACGTCGTTTTCGGGACTCGAAGTGCTGTTGCAAGTTAAAACGCTTTACAAGAAGATTGTGCTCCCAGACCACGAATCTGCAAAGAAATTTCTCGCCGTTTCTTTCGCATTACTCCCATCTATGAAGCAAATAGTAACAAAGTAAAGAATCACGGGAATGTTTGATAAAGTATCTCTGTATCGGAGTAGAAAAGAGTTCTTCTATTTTCTCATTGGCCTTGAACGCTTCAAAAGTTTTTAATCTAGAACTTTTGATAGATGGCGATTGCTTCAAGATTGCTCTCAACGATTTAAACGATAACTCCAAGTTTGTGTTGTCACACCAGCCAACGCAGTATTTCGTTCTACCAAGTAGTGGAAGCCCGAGACGACATTCAACAAAATGGCTTTTTCTTTCTTGGAAGAATTATTCAAATCATCGTCGTCTCAGAATGGTAATGGAAATTTTGCGGAGAGTTTAATGTAAAACATCATTGCAGAAGCGATCCAAACGAAGGTGATGACAATGTCAAAGTCAGTTGGGGAAGAGAAACGCTTGCAGGAGGTGCGTTCTCTTCTGAGGAAAGCTTTAGGAGAATCATGCGCGAACTTATTTAAAATGATGAATAACTCCTTCTTTGACATGAAAGAAGTGAGAATTGAAAATAAATTTGAAGATGTGGATTTAAAAACCACTAAAACAGTAGAAGTTCATAAAATGCCTGAACAATCTGTAAGAAGGTATCTTCCTACGCACTACTTGGCACCCGTTAAGGTTTATGAATTTCAAACGACCATTAATGAGCAATAGTACATCTACATTCATCAACTATTGCTCAGGGCGTATTAGTATTTAAGCGTTCTTCTTTCCCATACAAGTAAAGAAAGAGGACATGACCAGAGATTGTCATTGTGTTTATCGTTTTTCGAACTACAGGGTCCTGCACTCTTACAATTGGTAGCATTCGCTTTCGGTTTCGGAACAATATACGCTCCTTCCATGCGTCGTTCAACTCGAAATCACGATCCCACAGAACCTGCACAAAACACTGGACCCAACATGGAACAGTTACAGCAGCAGATTGAAGCTCTACAACGAACTCTACAGCAGCAAGCAGCTCTTATACAGTCGCTTCAATCTACCAACGGTGGCAACCGGACCACTTCAAATCCTCAGTCAGCGCCCGTAAACTCTGGCTTCAAAGCACCTCCTGTCCCCATGTTTTCAGGAAAGCCAAGTGACAGAACCTCGGAAAGAGTACAGAGCTTTTTCTATTCTATCAGAAAATATGGAACTCTTTGCAACTACTCAGATGAGAAGATGTTAGCGCTAGCAGAATGTCATCTTCAAGACAGAGCAGCAACTTGGATAACCCGTCTAGAGCAAAACAACACAAAGCCGACGTCTCTAGAAGAACTTCGC
>JAHNZQ020003148.1:6070-19472 GCA_019155205.2 Gracilaria vermiculophylla
TGTACAGCGACTTTGGCGTTAATCTCTGAATGCGTTGCGCCACGTCGGTGGCGTTCGCTTCGGCTGGATGAGACGGGGGTGTGTTCACCATTGCGTCTGGAACGGACGAAGGCGAAGAAGATGGAGATTAGCGATGATGACGGGTTCTCATGTAGAGTTTATTGGCAATAAGTGCTAAGAACGTACGATCAAGGGCTTTTAAACTCCCCTGGGTGCCGTCTTCGAGACAAAGGTGAGTGACTACTATGCTCAGAACAGCAACGGAGCGTTCTCAAAGAGAATATACATTTGCGTATCTACGTTGTTCTGCGTCGGGCGTGCCCAAACAGCGCGCGCAGGTGAGCTATGGCAGCTGGGGTCTTACCGCGCTTACCAGGTGCGCGCGTGCGAGCCGACGCTGCGCTCGATGCTGCGGCGGCGTGACGTGCGCTCAAACAAAGTTTGTCTTTGTCCAACTCATCGTTTGTGTTTTCATACTGGGAGCATCCTGGAATCACTGATACGCGATCTACATTTCTGCGAGATTTCGTCTTCAGCCCTTGCGCCTAGTGATACATTATGAAACCGTCGCGGAATGGACCAGGTCGAAATGAAAGGATAAAGTCACGCTTTGAGGTAAAACCGAGACTTATTTTTCTTGACCATATTCAAAAGCTTTGGGTTCAGGATGCCAGTATATAGTCACTGAAAAAGAGTGCGGCAGTTCCAACGGCAGGGACAAGTTGCAGACAGGAGCCATTTTAGGCCCTACATTTATATAGCCGGTTTACGTTGCTCACAGAGAATCCGCATGGCGAATAGATTTGTCATTGACGAAACTGCTTAGCTCGCGACCATGCCTGTGTTTACAAGTCTGTGGTTTCCACATCTCCGCGCAAGATACTCTGCATTATACTCATGGCAGGTGAAGAAATGCGGAAATTGAGCTATCTCCAAACTGAATGCCAGGCGTTTTCCTTCCTACCTCGGTCTTTTTTCAGACCGTCTGAGTACAGGAAGTGGGCAATATGTAAGAACTGTATCGGTTTCAACTCCTCCGGCCTCTTCAAGTCCCATCCATTTGGCAGTTCTCTGCCGTTGCAAATGGTCTTCAAAGCATTTCGAAGACGTTTACGTCTCTGATTGAACGCAGGTTTTACGACAGTGCGAAGCACTCGATTCATTGGCACATTGGTGCTGTCAAATCGCGGATGAGGGGTGAATCGTAGTTGAACCATTGCGGACGTGACCTCAGATACTGGGAAAAATGCGGTGTTCGGAACAGAGAAACGAATTTAAGGCTGTGCGTACAGTTGGGATATAACAGATAGAATGCCATACGAACGACAATTTGGCTTTGCGGTAACACGTTGAGCAACTTCTTTTTGCATCGTGACCAACGCGGTGAATATTGCGTTGTCCGGGGCTTCCAACAGAGAGAACAAAATCTGTGACACTATATCGTACAGGAGATTGCCTATGACAGCGAGAGAAGAACATAACTGCGTGGGAAATGCGTTCCAATCAAGCTGCAACACGTCGGCGTGATGAAGATTCAAATGCGCATGTCGGGAGTGAAGATGTTGAACAGCCCTTTTATCGATCTCAACAGCATGCATATTGGGATAATGTTCTATCAATCTATCCGTGAGCGCGCCCAAACCAGGACCGACCTCAACGACAGTTGGCAATGGGTCCGTCTGTTGCACAGCATTTCGAAACGACGTGATGATACGATCGATGATTTGCTTGTCACGCAAGACGTTTCGACTGAGTGACTACTTCGGGTGAATTGAACGTGGCGGCTGTGGCGGCGTGAACGAGAATGGCGGCGGTGAGGATAGGGTACAGCGTGGTGGATTGAGGCGAGAAGTGGTTGGAAGAATGGGACGGTATGAGAAAAGACGCAGCGCTGAGGGCGGCGCGAAGGCGCTGGGCAAATGGCGCGCGGGCATGACAGGAAATCTGTAAACCTAAAATATCTGCGTGCGCGAGCGGCGTGGACGAAATGGTGTAGCTGCTGAAGGGCGTGGCGGCAATTTACTTATCGGCGCTAACGCCTAAGGTGAACGCGACACGGCGTTCCACCAACACCGCAAAAGTAACAAGCGGTTTCGGCAGTTACGTCCATTTCCGACGAAAGATATGAAGCGTACGGAGTATCGCCGCGGCTGCGTTTACGGCGGTGGAACTGATGGGCGCCCAAGAACTGCTTCATATCCTGTTTACGACCTTCCTCAGAAGTGATCTTCTTCATAACCATTACCATCTCTTTCTTTAAAATCTTTAGTTTATTTTTCACTTCCTCCATCCCTTCCATGATCTTCTTGATATTCATATTCATCTCCTCAAGCCTTGGAGGAACCGAGTCAACGCGTAGCGTGAGCTCTTCCAAATCAGCCATGTTCACCGGCTGTTCGACCTTTTCCAGCAAAGAGCGAACCGTGTGCAGGGATTTCGGCGTCAACTTATGAATGCGTTGCGCCACATCGGTGGCGTTTGCTTCTGCGGGATGAGATGGGGGTGTGTTCACCATTGCGTCTGGAATGAACGAAGTCGAAGAAGGTGAAGAATAGCGATGATAACTGGTTCTCATGTGGGATTCATTCGCAATAAGTGCTAAGAACGTACGATCAAGGGGTTTTAAACTCCCCTGGGTCCCGTCGTCGAGACAAAGGTGAGTGACTACGTTTATGCTCAGAATAGCTACGGAGCGTTCTCAAAGAGAATATACTTTTGAGCATCTACTTTGTTCTGCGTCGGGCGTGCCCAAACAGCGGGCGCAGGTGACCTACGGCTGCTGATGGTGGTGGCGGCGCGGGCGGGGTTGCGCTCGCTGCAATCACTGCACTCGATGCTGCAGCGGCGTGACGCGCGCGCTTGCGTTGCGATCTCAAGCACGAGCATGATATCGCGCATCGCCACGGCCGCGTGATGCAGCGGAGCGCAATCCAATGCAGTCATTCCTAAAGGAACGTGACGCGGTGAAATAAAATGTCCTGCTGGACCAGTAACTTTCCACTGATGCACTTGCATACAACCATTCAGAGGACTGAACGTCATACAGGTTTCCTATTGTCGACCATGAGCAATAGTTGATTGGCAGGTTGTATGCAGATTTTGATCATCTGGCTGCTCCTGCAAAATTTGCATGTTAGGTGGTGTATTAATCGCTTCGTCTTCAGCAGGTTGGATGATACTCGCGTCAATGGACTGATTTTCTTCTTCTGCAGCGTCCAGGGTCTCGTCAACACCAGTACCGAGTTTGACACTTGATAAAGGTATAGTAACTTCTTTCTCACGATTGGGTAAACTGAAGTTTACCGTCAAAAACGTCAGATTTCGATTGTTGATACTGCGAACACCAACTTTTTGAACTATTCCTCTGACCGTTGTGGACTTCCACAAAGATCCATAGTAGCGTTTACACTCCGCGTCACTGGTAACCAGGCGAGCGCGGCTGTTGACAGTTGCTCCAGCACTTCTGCGAGGATCTGTGGACGATGCCATGGTTTACGAATGTTGTTGACGGCTCTGATTGATGTAATAGTCACAATTCACCCTTTGTTGTTGTGGACACAGTTAAGCCCTGCCGGCGTCGACACCATGATAAGGATATCAGAACAAAAAAAAGGAAAATTTTTAATGTTTTCACCTAATTACAAAGTAATTTAACTTGACCTCATATGGGGTCCTTTGACCCCATATGAGGTCGCTGTTCAGATAGACAATAGCGTCCCATGTCCATGTTTGCATGATGACCCCACTCCATCATTTCCTGCCTCTGCTTATTTGTAGATCTTGCTGTTTTTCACCACCCTTACAGACAACGTTACACTTTTCCTACGCAGTCTCGTGTGTGCTATTATGCCCACTGCCTATGGGGTTCCTTCTTGATGGATTTTTCACAAACAAGTATTCCTTAGGTTCCCCAGTGTGCCAGTTATTGGATTTTTACCTTTAGTTACGGCAAATACCTTGCTGACGGATCATTTCCTTGGTTACCAAGCGCAAACTGACGTTTCCTGGTTAAAACCAAGCGCCACAGCACCCCACATGACCCACATCATGGCGGCAAATGCACAGACTTACGTAGCGCACACGCCATGCGCGTGCCACGCGCGTGCAGGACACGCACTTGTCAAAAACGAAGCAGAACCAAGCGCAAACGGGGGTTGCAAATCTAGATTTTTCATAATTGCGCTTGGTTTTTGGGCCGAACTTGATTTGCATTAAATTTAGCCAGAAATTGACAATGTCGAAAATTACTCATATGCAACGCGCAGCGCTTCGTCGCCTATTTGCAGTACAAAAATCCTACATACAGTGATTGCACCACAAAATCAACGTTTCCTGTCGGAACCGAAAGCTAACTTACGCTCCACAAAACCAGGCGCAAACCCATACTCCGGATGAACACTATTGTAAGAGTCAGGTACAAGTCCTTCCAGAGCCAGTGACGCCGCACATTCTCAACTCCCATTTAGAAAACCGCTAAGCTTTCTTCGTGGAATAGTTGCCGTCGCCCACAAAGTACTGATTCCCTGTCATGCGATAGGTAGTGTCCTCCGCGCCTTGGTGGTACACTAATGTAAAGGGAAACGTTGCAGTCCATAAGCCCAGTCAATCTTGAGTATGTCTAGCTCAGTGGTTTAGACTGGCAATCTTTTGCTCATTGGTCGTGCGTTCAATTCCCATTGATGTAGGTTCAATTCCTACTCTGGCAGGACATTTGTCATTGGGAGTGGCTCCCCTTAATTGGTAGTTAGCTCGTTTAAAGAGAAGACTTTGTCTCTGGGGACTGACACCCCCTAGATTCAGGAACAAGTCCCTCCAGAGCAAGCGACGCCGCACATTCTCAACTCCCATTTAGAACACCTCTGAACTTCTACCCCTAAATTTTAAACCCTAAGCACTAAACCCTAAACCCCTAACCACTCCTTCCCAACATATCTTCATCTCATTCAAACTAAGCTTTTCATACAATCTCTTTTTGTGACACTCACCCCCTTAACCACACTTTTTCCCTTGATGATTCGCATCATTCAGTACTTATACCACCAAATCCACGTTTCCTGTTGGAGTCAAGCGCAAGCTTACGATCGACAACACCAAACACAAACAAATGTTTTTCGTGTATACTTTTATAAGAGTTGACTTCCATACTCCGGGTCGACGATCCAGACTGCTTTTCATCTCCGACTCTTCATTATACGCCGATGTTCACTCGAATAACTATCATTAAATTGAAGCGCAACTGCTAATTATTGATAAACTGTACTAAAGAAGTAAAAAAAAATTACTTCTTACGTTAGGTAAGCTTCTGATGAAACCATAACATTTTCGTTTTCTGGTGTTTCCACGATTTAAGGATTAAAAACAGAGTAGATGTATCATCAATAAGAACACATAGAAGGTCATCTCTTTGTCATTTTTGTTAAATTCTAAACCCCTGATAGTTTATATGATGATTGTTTTATCATGCATTTTAAGCATTTGTTTATCTGTATGCAAAATGACTTTCAGGACAAATACTTCACGTTGAACCTCTGCGCTTTCTAAAAAGGCTTACAAAAAGCTTTTCGTGCATCTTAGTAAAACGAAATTGCCTTTCTTAATTAAAAGAATTCGATCAGTATTCTAAATGTTTTTGTAATTTTATGAAAGCAAGCATTTTGAATTTTTAATGATATTAAGATTATTCGCAAACAAAAAAGACGGCTTAGAGATTAATTGTATATTTAAATTGCAAAAATGCATCACCTATATATATATATGTATATATATATATATATATATATATATTTGAGAATGGGTTGGATATAAAGTATTTTGAGAAGTCTTGGAAAGTTGAATAAGTTGTAATTTTCGCGTACAGAACATTACGTGAGGATTGCATGGTTTCTGTGCAAGATGTTTTTAATATTTTCAGCTTTCGTATCTGGAACCTGGAAAATGAATTTGTCAAACACGACTTGAATGTCTTAGTATATATTCCCTAGTCCTTCCCGAGTTCCAAAAATGGCCCATACTCCCAATGCGTTCACTCCGTCTCTCTTCTCCTCTCCGATCACTCCCACGCCATGACAGCCGCTCCTGCAAACCGCGTGCCCCGCACAGCGCTGCCGCCTTCGGAATACGGGCGGAACGCGCAGAGAACCGGTTGTTCGACGTCACGCCACACGTACCATGCGAGGAGAGAAAGCACGCGGGCGGCCTCAACGGGGGAAAGGGTGTAGGGCGGGTCGGAGCAAAGGGCGTCAGAGGCGGTGCGCGAGGCATTGGAAAGGGCGCGGTGCGTGGCGGCGAAGTCAGGGTCGGAGCAAGCGAGGTGGCGGACGGCGGGCAGGATAGCGTATACGTGGCACGGGATGTGAGGACGGCGTCGCGCGCAGCGCGAGGGTCGGTGCACAGTGCCAGATCGGCGAGCAGCGCGGTCAACTGATGTGCTAGCGCAAATACAGCGGCGCACAGCAGGCGCACGACGCGCACGCCGTCGGGGTCGGCGAGGCGCAGCTCCTTCAGCGGCGGTCGCGCAGCGGCGCCACCAGCGCTGTGGCTGAGCACCAGCGCCGCCACCAGGCGCGCGCTCTGCGACGCGTCGATGGCTGCGCACATCTGTGCGAAACACTCGCGCGTTACCGCGAGCGCCGCCAGCTACATCGTGTCCGCGCGTCACCACGCCCCTGCCGCGCGCGGCGTGAGCGTGGCAAGCGGAGAGACGAACGCACTCATTATTGGCACCAGAAGCACACGGACGGAGGCAAAAGAGCCGCGAGTGGCGGTAACGGTGGGGGTGGCGGTAACGGCAGGGGCGGGGGCCGCAGCGGGGGCAGCGATTGGGACGGCGACGGTGCCAACGGCGGCGGCGGCGAAGTCGGCAAGGGAGGAGGTGGATGTGAAAAAGTGCTGAAGTGCTTGGCATGTACGGCGGCGGCACGTATGAGCTCGTCGGGCAGTGAGTGACCTCATCGACGGTGGCGGGCAAGAAGAGGAGCGGCAGTAATGCACGGCCATGATACCAGCAAATGACACATGAGAGCACACACTAGCTGTCGAGCTTTCGTCCAGCGCGAGCGCGCTCAGCACTGTTGGTGGTCGCCGGCGGGGAGCGCGTCGGCGGCGCAAAGCGCGGCCATTGGCTGGTGGCTGCACAGCGCGAGGGCGTCGAGGCAACACTCCGAGAGCGCGCCACGTATGTCTTCGAACCAGCGTTCGTGAACTAACACACCCTCCAAGCGTCCAGCTGCAGCTGCGTGGCGCATTGCTCGTCCACAACCACGCGCCTCACGTGGTGCACAAAGATGCACGCCACGCAGCGCCCCAGGTGCTCTACGTCGCTGGTCAGGCAATACATGGCGCTTTGCTCGCCATTGTGGCTGGCGGTGGCTAACAGCTGCACCAGGTAGTTGATGTGTGACGGCGACGGCGACAGCGACGGCGACGGCGACAGCGACGACGACGGCGACGGCGACAGCGCGGTGGCGGCGGAGAGCGACGGCGGCTGCGAGGTGCTGAGCGCGGTCAGCTGCTAAAATGCGGGCGTACAACAGCTCGTCGGCGCGCTGGCACAGGTGGCGCAACAACCTCGACAGCAGTGCATGGTGTGCGCCAAGGAGCCGTACGTCCATGTTATGCTCGGCGGGCCTGGCGTCGGACACGCGCCTGCACAAAAGCGTGACGCGAGCGAGCGCAAAGTAGTTAAGCGCCAACGCGAGGGCACTTTCGGTCACGAATCGTGCCAGGCGCTGGAGCAGCGCTGCGGGAGTCCAAGAGAGCGCGAACCACTCGCCATTGCTGGAAAGCTGTGGGAGGGCAGCCACGACGGCTGCGCTGTGCGTGGGCTTGGCGGTCAAACCGGCTGGCAGAGGAGCGTTGAGGGTGGCATCGTGCTCACGCTCGGCGGATTCACTGAAGGAGGTTGTGAGCGTTTGTGAGACGCTGTTCAGCACTTGGGTGAGTTGAGGGTACGGATGCGGTGGCCTACAAGAGTCCAACTGATCGAAGGGGGCAGTGGGGGCGAGGGCGTCGGAGCGGCTGTGCAGCACGTCGTTGGGGCTAATCTGGTGAGTGACAGGTGCCACAAAGGCGCTCTTGACCACATGGGCGGCCTAATGCAGGAAAGGCGCCCATTCGACGCCGTCGTCTACGTCGAAGAGCTCACGGAAGTGAGAGGCGACGGAGTGCAACTCGGGCACGTGCTTGGTGCTGGCACGCGCGATGTACGCGGCAGCAAGGTCGCAAGCGGGACCACGCAGGGCGATGGATGGTGCTGAGTTTAGCGCGATGCTGGTAGCGGCGTCAGCAAAGAGGTGTTCACGGAGGACGTCGAAGCTGTCACCGAGCAGCAGGCGCACGCGGGCGGAGTCAAGGGAGGAGAGAGCCTCGGGCAAGTCGAAGCGGAGGGCGTCAGAGTCGGCGTGGGCGGCATTATGGAGGGCGCAAGGTATGGCGGCGAAGTCGGGGTCGGAGCAAACGCGGTGCTGCACAGCGAGCAGGACGGCGTCAACGTGGCGTGTTATTTACGGACGGCGGCGCGTGTGGCGCGAGGGTCGATGCACAGCACCACATCGGTGCGCAGAGGCGGCATCTGGCACGTGAGCGCAAACGCAGCGACGCGCAGCAGGCGCACGGTGCACAAGCCGTCGAGGTCGACGAGTCGCATGCGCCACGGCTCCAGGCGCCTGGCGGCGGCGCCTGCAGCGCAGGGCTGTGGGCAGCAAGAAGCCGCGCAGCCGTGCAGCCACGCAGCCACGGAGCCACGCAGTCACGCAGCTGCGCAGCAGCGCAGGTGCACAGCTCCGGCAGCGGCGGTGGCACGGTAGTGGCGCGGTGGCGGCGCGAGCACTGTGCTCAGCACAAGCGCCGCCACCATGTGCACGTTCAGCGCCGCGTCGATGCCGGCACGCAGCTGCGTGTAGCACTGGCGCGTTGCCGCGTGTGCCGCAAGCTGCAGTGCGTCCACGCACGACCGTGGCTCAGGCGAGACCGGCAGCAGCTCATGCACGGCGAGTGAAAACAACAGAGCGTCCCGGTGTTGCAAAGCCGCCTGCCGTACGTCTAGTTCCATCGTCACCACCGCCGCCGCCACCGCTGCCGACGCCGCCGCCGCCGCTGCCGCCACCGCCGCCGCTGCAACCGTCGCTATCGGTGAATGCTCTGCTGCGCCGCTGCCGTCGCCGCGGTTGTCGCCGTCGCTGCGCGAGTAGAAAGCTGACAGCTGCGACGCCCGCCGCTCTGACGAGGCCGGCATTGTTCCAGCATCGACGCTGCCACGCGTAGTCGATTCCCCTCGCGGCTTCCCCTGTTAAGATCGCTTTTTTCGCATGCCAATAGCGCTCGCCGATTGCGTTTGGCGCTTGCACGTGGCGTCCGCGTGCTGCACTCGTGCATGGTGTTCTTTTCGATTGCGCTTCCCGCCACCGCAACGTTACCCACTAGTCGCCCGCCGACCTTCCTAACCCCCGCCCTACCACCATGGATCCCGTCGAGCACTACGCCAAGAAGACCAACACTGGCGATCCCGTGCTCGGGCGCATTGCGCTTCCCGCCGGGCCATCCGCTACCACCCCCGTCTTCATCGGCAGGGTGGGCGCCGCCATTAAGAACCTCAACAAGTACGGCGTTTTCTACGAGGCCATGGGCTACAATACCGTCTAGCTCGTCAACACCCCCTCTATCGTCTTCGCAATGCTTTCCGAAGCCAGCGCCAACTTCCTCCTCTCCGTCATGCGCATTCTCGCCCCGACGACCACCTCTCCGCCGGCGGCTTCGTCTTCCATACGTTTTTTGACGGCGGCGTCACCATCTCTCCGCATCTATTCGACGTTTTCGCCCGTAACTGCCCGCATTTTGTCAAGGCCACTGCCCAAATCGTTGTTAAAGGGTGCAAGCACGCCATTGCCGCTATCGTCTTTGACTCAGCACGATGCTACATGCTCGTCGACGCCGGCGCCACAGCTCTGTCGCACGCCTTTGTGATTCAGCCTGGAATTGTCTTTAATCTTCTTGTCACCATCTTCACCCACTTGTCCTGAGTCCAGCACGTGTTTTTCTTCCACTTCCCCATCGTCTTCTATCGCGGTGTCACTCGCCCAATATATCCTTGCTGCGAGCAATACATTTTGTCATTTTCCGACCCAAAACTCGACTCTATTGCCTTCGACACTCTCTTGAAACATCGCAAAAGAGAGATAGAAAACATTCGCTTCTTCTAAGTACACTATACACCCCATTTACTCATTCTCAAGAAGCATCCGGAAAAATACATACGAGCCATTCGCGATCTCGAGAACTGAAAGCGGAAGGCCATCGAGTTAGCACCATTATAACTTACGCATGGGTAAGCATTTCGTACAGTCTTAATCCTATTCGTCACACACTCATGCAAATGCAGTTGATAAAGGCAAATGGATGGGCCCCCCGCACTCATGCAATGCGTGTCATGCATACACATACGTCCCCCACACACCCCCACGCACGCACGTCAAACACACCAGCGCATCAATGCGCACACAAGTCCTACCGGTACGAATTCGGTGCTCACACACTGAATTGTACGCAAGTTTGCTCCAAGAAACACTTTCATTACAAAGTTTTCTACATGCTTGTTACATGCCCGCAAACACGTTTGTCACAAAAGTGCAGAGAGGCACCATTTGCATACACACAATCGCCTTCTGCGCATGCACGCCCATGCCACTTGCGAATGAGAGAACGCCATTATCATTCATCCTGTCAACGTTTCTCCAATGTGCACCATCAAATTTATCAACATCCACATACAGGTGGGTTTCATATCCACTTGTTCTTAGTGACGTCAGGTACGCAGCACGTACGCAGCACATAGGCAAGCAAATCATGCATACACAGACATGTGCCATACTCGAGCCCAAATGTCGTAGTTTTTTCTCCATTTCAGAACGAAAGAATTCCTCCTCCATATGGAAAGAAACAAGTTCTTCCTCAAGTTCAGCTCGGATTATTATTTTTCTTCTTTTCTGTCTTCTTCGATTACGTTTCTACGTCTCTTCTTCCCTCCTGACCGCACCGAGTGTATCTTAATGTGCTTCTCCGCCTGAACATCACACATTCTTCGACTGATTTCTGCACTCTGTTCATCAACGCCGCTTTTCGATGTGGACATAAGTTGCCTTGTACTCCGTACTTTCGCTTCTTTTCTTTCCTTCCCAACTGCTACTCTCTGTCCCTGACGTTGACCCGTCATTTCATTTTTCGTTACTATGGAGTCCCCCATGCTTTTTCGACCTTCATCATTTGCATCGAGTTTGTGCACAAGTCGGTTCTGGCGATTTACTTCTGCATCCCGCAGATCGCAAAGGTTCAAAGAAAACTTAATGGGCCTTCCAATGAGTTCTTCATATCTATGGAAAGGGATGTCTTCTACTGTCCGCTGCGTTCCGTCGGGTAGACCCATCATTACCTGCCCTTCATTCCCAAGCTCTTTGTTTACGACGTCTTGCTCTCCTGCGTACTGGCAGTCTATTCGTAGAATGGAGTTGTCTTGATACAATTCAAATAGTGATGACTTTCCTGGTAACATGTCGTACATTCTCTCTACCAGACCCTTCCGAAACTCATTATTCAATTCAAGGTTAAGTAGAGACGGTATGCACCCCATAACATACCCATTACTTTTACAACGTCCCTTAGTGTCCAAAATATCAATCTCTTGCAGTTCTTCAGCTTCTAGGAATCCCACGGTCTCACCCTACTCCCACAGCTCTCTGACATTCCCATATAGATCACGATGATAAAACGCATATGGTGTTCCGTTCAACGTCTCCGCAGTAATGATGCACACAAATACTCAAATTGCAAGAGTGTTGTGTCCCCCAATCCGCAATGCAACCGTACTTAGTAGCAGGATGGAAGATCCCACGGTGAGAAACATTGTCCGGATAGCGTTCTTATCCTTTGGATCCACTGCAGCAGCATATTTGTAATAGTAGCCTTCTTTCTCTCTCTGGTTTGTAAAGCACCCTACAATTTTCTCTGTCGCTGTCAATAAAACCCCCGCTTCGTCCATAGCCTCTTCTGATATCTCCCCTTCAAGGGAGGGAAGGATTGTAAATAAAACAAAGCTCCCTGATGTTTTAAGCCCTGTTGAAGTATATGCATTTGGTTCCCACGCCTCCCATGCTTTGCTACTGGTTAGAGGCACTCTCATATTCTTCGAACGAATCAGTCCGCGTTTCTTATTAACACCAGCTACAATGGAGCTGTTGTTTACGATACGCAGGAAATCTCGCATTCCCCCATTCTTGGGTATCCGGATACCGAACAGACAACAGATATTGGTTACGAAAGCCATGTCATCTCCCATTGGGGAATCTATGTTGTTATTCACGCCCGTCTCTTTTGGCAGACCGTGTCGCAAAACAAGGCAAAGAATGTGTAAATACGCGACGAACATAGATTCGAACAAGGGGTTGGACACTTTCTTATTTTGTATGATGTACAGTTCCGAATCAATTTCAAGACCGACGTAGTCCTCTTCCAGACCTATCATGCATTGACAGGAGGATAAGTATACCATAAATTGTCTCTCATCTTCACTCATCTGTGTGAATTGTGCGAAACTACATATCTCCCTGTACGACAACTCGAGAGGTACCATCCAAAATCCAGATCCGCGTGTAATTCCTTCGTAATATGCCTTTCTGGAACCATATGTAGCGTTAAGAGAGTCCCATGTAACCCTATCACGAAGTTCTCGGTCATCGCCCACAGTAAACACGCCGCATTTAGCCGTTCCAAATCGTGAAACCATGAGAACCACTTCCAAAGAAACGACCTGAAAACTATTTGACCTCGATAATGGAGTTCTTCAGAGTTCTGCTTTTTACATGGCCTCCAGATGCACTTCAAACGCTTCAAAGCCTTTGGTACAAGCATAACGATCGTGATCCGATGGCTTAGTCTCTCACTTGTTCTTGCAATTTTGGATCCGCCCCGTGGGAAGGACCACCAGAGAATAAGAACAAGATACATAAAAAAGATCTCCCTTTTGACCAATTTCCCGTCCGCTCACAGACCCAAAGTGCATTTCATTGGACGCACAAAAGCAGTAACTACAGTTTTTTTGTCTCCCTCTGCCCCTCCCCTCCCTCAGCGTGCTTCACCCTCCGAGACCCGCCGTGGGTTACCTGCTTCAAAAACCCCGGTTGGTCCTCCACGCAGGGTTGGAACTAGTTACCGAAGCTTTTAAGGAAATTTTTGCACTCGAACCTTGAGAATATCAGCGTCCCAGTTCAATCCCATGTTACAAAGTAAATTCGTCGGTGTTTTCGGAATGCTAGTTTGACAATCAAAAGAGAAAGAATTAAAATGGACGGATATCGACTCTTAAAACCCACTTTTGAATGAATCAATTTCCATTAAAATATTTTCACACATTCAA